>CAUYQU010012225.1:0-45798 GCA_963574635.1 Cheracebus regulus
TCTCTTCCTAGAGCCCCAGAGAATGTGGTCACTGCTTTGTAGATCTCAGGTTTTCTGAATCAGAGGGCTGCAGAGCACCTTGGGAGTTCCCACCATCACTGGTGCCCAGGACTCTTGGATTTTCTCTGGTATTTAAGATAAGAAATAAATTCCAAGAACAGGAGGATCTTCAGACTGAGGCCAACATAAGTACACAGGATATGGTTAGAACCAGTGGAGTCTTATGAACACCATGCCAGTTTAATGGTCATTATGTTGTGTAATTTGTTATTTTATTATCCCGAGTATTAGCTCTTTTCTGTCAACCTCAATCTTAAAAGTTTTTTTTCTGTGAAAATGGAATCTGATTATATATAAATTAATTTTTTGTATGTTATTTGAACTCTATAATAATGTTTGTAATAGTGATGATTTTGACTTTCAGAACATATCATCGCTATGTCCTTTCCATCTTCTGGAAGGCAGTCTTTCTATAGGAACCCAATTGAGGTAAGGATATTTCTTTGACAAATATTAATTTCTCAGTGAATGTAGACTGTGCAGTCATAAGTTTAATATTGACCCAGAAATGACAGTATTCTTTTTCAAGTAAAAAAATTCATGATGGATTGATTCCAGTTACAATTGTACCAGTCGTTACAAACCACCCCAAAACGTACTGGCTTGTAACAGCAGCTATTTATTTGGCTCATGGTACTGTGGTTTATGAATTTGGGATGGGCTTAACTATCCCATTTGGGTGCTCACAGAAAGGATTTCCTATCTCAACTAAGCTCATTCATGTATCTGGGCAGCTACTGGGTCATCTGAGGACTGGCTAGTCTAACATGGTTTGGCTACTCTCAATGGACAGAGCCATTGCATGCTAAAGGCACCCCCTAAGGCCCAAGGCCCATCCCATCTGGCACCCACTGCTGCCAACAGCCCCACCCCCTTCACCAGAGAGCCACCATATGCTGCATGCACTTCTAAGGCCCTGAAGACTGGCCTACCTGGTGTCCACCCTGCTGGTGACAACACCCCACAACTAGCAAAGCCACTGCACCTAGCATGCATATGCCTAGGGCCTAAGAACTAATCTGAATGATGGCTCCCACCCCAAGAAAAGCCATACCACTGTCTCCACAAACACTCACCATCAGGCCACTGAGGCACTCACGGACACCACTGAATGCTGATTACAGCCAAGGAAGTCACATAAAGACAATATGGCCAGGCGCTGTGTCTCACACCTGTAATCCCAGCACTCTGGGAGGTTGAGGTGGGTGGATCACAAGGACAAAAGATCAAGACCATCCTGGCCAACATGGGGAAACCCCATCTCTACTAAAAATGCAAAATTAGCTAGGTGTAGTGGCACATACCTGTAGTCTCAGCTACTTGGGAGGCTGAGGCAGGAGAATTGCTTGAACCCAGGAGGCGGAGGTTGCAGTGAGCTGAGATTATACCACTGCACTCTAGCTTGGCGACATAGTGAGACTCTGCCTCAAAAAAAAAAAAGAAGACTATATTAGTGTAGCCACCCAAAACCAAAGTCAAAGTACCCTACTCAATGAACACGATAGGCGACAACTATTGGAAAAAGTAATTCTCTATGAAAGCTCCCTAACATTGGAAGAGGCAACTGTTTCCTTAGATGTGCAAAAATCAACTTAGGGCCACAAGAAACACAAAATGCAGGAACATTACACCTCCAAAGAAACACAATAATTCCCCATTAACAGATCCTCTATTTTAAGAATATAGCAAATGACTAAGAAGGAATTCAAAATAATGATTTTTTTTCATTTTTTAACCAATCCGTTTAGTTCTTAAATTCTTGACATTACAGAACTAAACTGAAATTTATTAACATTCCACTCTTACGTTTCTTATCGACAAACAAGAAGTAACATTCATGAGCCAAAAAACCCAAAACAAAACTAAAAACAGGGAAAAGCTTATAAAACTAAATATGGATCCCAGCATTAACAGCTGAACAGAGAATGTGATTTTTAAATTCTTTGCAGATGATAGAGTTGTGTAGAAACTGAACACTTACAAATTATTTAAAACCTGGAATCACTGACCAGAAATTACACAGTTGGATCATGGGAAAACAGCAGAAAGGGGTTATTAAGGGAAGTACACTGTTCTAGCTGCACCCCATGCCCTTCTCAGAGGAAAGCCTAGCATTGATTAGATACTGGGCCAGACTAATACTGGCAGCAGAGCCAGTGATATCTTCCACTCATTTTGTAGAGGGTATACAGTTGAGCCTGTCTTTTGACCACTAGGTATGAATGTGATTTTACTTTGAAGTTTGACTTTAGGAATTGCTCCTGGGTCTGAGCAACTAATTTTTCAGCCAGTTTTTGATCAGAGGTTGTACTGTAGCCCCTTGAGCTTTATTGATTGTTGCATTTGTATTTGGCTTGGGGAATGCTTTTAGGTTGGTCACAAATCCTGATACAATTTCTTCCCATTGGGTGCAACCTAGTTCATGTGCACAACATTCTAGAACACCAGGGATGAGTGTGATCCCAGGAGGGTCCTTCTTCTGTTTTTCTCTAGTTCACTCTGTTAATCTTCTGGCTGTTCAGCGGTTGTAATTGTTTCTCCTTGTAACTATCATTCTCGTCCTAATTGCTAACAAGTGTCCATTGTTTAGTTTTTTCTCTCTGACTTTAATTGTAGTGAGTATACTGGAAAATAAAATTCAGGTACTCTATTAGTTTTCTTTTTTTTTCTTGTTTGACAAATCATAATCATATATGTTTGCAGAGTACAGTGTGATGTTTTGATACACACACGCACACACACACAATATGCGGAATTCTCCTTTTTTTTTTTTTTTTTTTTTTGAGATGGAGTTTTGCTCTTTTTGCCCAGGCTGGAGTGCAATGACACAATCTCGGCTCACTGCAACCTCTGGGTTCAAGCGATTCTCCTGCCTCAGCCTCTTGAGTAGCTGGGCGTGTACCACCATGCCCTGCCAATTTTTGTATTTTTAATAGGGAGATTTCTCCATGTTGGTCAGGTTGGTCTTAAACTCTTGACCTCAGGTGATCTGCCCACCTTGGCCTCCCAAAGTGCTGTGATTATGGGCCTGAGCCACTGCTCCCAGCCACTTCTCCATTATTTATGACAACATTCTTGAGCATGAACTATAAACCTGTTAAAAACAGTCTGTCCTCTCAGGCAGAACTGCTGAATTCTTTGGTTCTTAAAGTCCCCATAAGTGTATACCCTCTGCCTTGCTGCTCTGGAACTGCTGATGGCGTGAGTAGCCTCTTCTGAAGAGAGACTCTTGCTTTATAAGAGTTTATTGAGAGAAGAGAAAGATACGACAGCTTATTTTTTCAGTTTGTTTCTCCTAAAATGGAACTTTCCACTCTACTAAAAGCTGGGGGCAGGGATAATAGGGCCCCAGGATTCTTGGCTTGTTGTGAGGATGGGAGTCTATGAGCCACTGCACCTGACTGCCTCTTTTGCATATTTTCCCTAATTTTTGCCATATAGAATGTTACTATTTCAGTGTACTCTGTTCTTTGCAGATTTTTTTTTTGATCATTTGTAGGCAAAAATGCAAGCTATATTGCTAAATTCTTTCATTGTAACTGGTACTTAGGAATGCTTTTTATTCAGTGTGTCTGGATAGGTTTTGTTGTTATTTGGGATTTAACTTTTTAGAGGTATAAAATGATGTTTGTAATTAAGTTGAGTCTGAATCCTAGTTTTTCAAAAGAGGAGTTGAAATCATGTACCTAGTTAGATAATTGTTTTTTTTTTTTTTTTTTTTAACTGTGTCCTTGTAAATATTGTTGCATGGTTGTTATTTGGCACCACAGTGCAGAGTGAATGAAACCATGTGGTCATATAGAAGTTGGGCTAGGTTATACTTTATTATTGTATATAAATTGGTTTCTTTTTTGAGATGTATCACTTGATTATATGTAGTTAGATATAACTTTTTGTATCCTCAGCTTGCAGTCTGCTGATTTTATTCATTATACACTGACACAGATTATCATTTTTGCAAGTCAGTCTTTTGTCACATGATCAGCCATGATTTTTGAGCTGTGAAAAGTTGATATTGCCTGTTAGTTATTTGCACCTGGGAAATGGAAGATGTCAGTCAAAATTTCTGGAGGTGTTCATTGGCTTTGTATCTCTTGACCATTTCTGACCTACTTAGCCGAAGTATATTCTTCCATAGCCCACATATGTCCGATTGGTGGGGATGAATGACAGTCTGCCCTTACAGAATTCCTCACAGACAGTTGAAATGAATGACCTAAATCTTGTCCTTCATGGGGGGCTGTTCTTTGTCTCTTAGGTTCCAACACCCTGTTTCAAATTCTCTTAGATACGATTATTTCCTGCATAGGGGAAAGATAAATACTGTTTTTACACCCTTGTTACAAGAATCAGTTTTGATGACAAGATGTTGGGAAGAAAGGGTATGGCAGATTGTGTTGTGGCCCCCTGGCCTCAGTGCCTGGGAAGAGTCTTCTTGTCTTGCAGAGTTTTTGAAACTGATGAAGATAATGCCTTAGTGAATTTTTTTAATAGGACTATTTGTATGTCTTTGTCTATATTTTCCTGTTTGTATTATTTGCAAAAATTAGATTATTGTCCAAAAATGAATTCATATTTTCAGTTAAGATAGGTTAGTTAGTAGACCTGATCTTCATTTCTGAAGATAACTGTATAATTCTGATTCATGTTAAGAACATGTACGATTTTTGTTTTATTTTTGTTTTTTTTTTTTACCCCAAGACTTGCTACATTTGTGATGAACAAGGAAGAGAAAGCAAAGCAGCCACTGGTGCTTGCATGACATGTAATAAACATGGATGTCGACAGGCTTTCCATGTAACATGGTAAGGATGTTTCCATTGTTGCACAGAACTGAACTTGGCAAATACCTTACATAACAATCATAAAGAGTTAGGATAATCAAACATTAATTATGGTAAATTTTATTGGGATAGTTTCTATGTTCACACTTATTTCTTTGTAACAGGATAATTCTAATAACTGAATGTATTTACTAGGGTGATTTTGCAATAAGTGGTCCCTAGTTCTGATGTCCTATTCTCTATAAGCTTCAGTTTCATCTTGTTTAACATTTTGGTATTGATTGCTTACCCTTTGATTTGTTGTTATGATTAAGTGACCTAATCTAGGTAAACTTAGTGTAGTGTCTGAAGTATTAGTAAGGATTCAATGAATGATAGTACCTCTGTACCTTCTGTGTCTCAAGTGAGAAGTAGTGTGACCACTGTCATTCTCAGTATTACAATGGTGACTTCTCAAAAATTTACTTAAGATATTCTTTCAGGCCAAGTGCAGTGGCTCATACTTGTAATCCCAGCACTTTGGGAGGCTGAGGCGTGTGGATCACCTGGTTCAGGCGTCCCACACTAGCCAGGCCAAAATGGCGAAACCTTGTCTCTACTGAAAGTACAAAAGTTAGCTGGATGTGGTGGTGCATGACTGTAATCCTAGTTACTTGGGAAGCTGAGGCGAGAGAATTGTTTGAACCCAGGAGGCGGAAGTTGCAGTGAGCCGAGATTGTACCACTGCACTCCAGCCTGGGTGACAGAGCTAGACTCTGTCTCAAAAAACAAACAAACAAACAAAAAGATACTCTTTGAGCCACAAAATTTCAGGATCAAAAATTATTTATAACAATGTATTTTATATAATAGGTAACAGTTCCAAACAAAAAGTTTGGGAATAATCTCTGCACTTAACTAATTTTAAGAATCAGCCTATGCCTCACTGCCAAGTGTAGGTACATGTTCATTTCCTGATTTTTTAGTGTTTGGTTATATGAAATCTGTTTTATACTACTATTGTGAAATGAAAAACAGGTTTTGAAATTAAATTCTCGTAATGGCTGTACCAGATTTCTCAAATATGAAAGTAGTTTTTGGGATAATATAATTTTGGAATGTTAAAAGTGTGAAAGGTCAAATTGAAAAGATGATGATTACAGAGTTTTTAAAAATGAATATGCCAAGCGCAGTGGCTCATGCCTATAATTCTAGTGCTTTGGGAGGCAGAGGTGGGTGGACCACCTGAGCTCCAGAGTTTGAAACCACCCTGGGCAACATGGTGAAACCTCATCTCTACTAAAAATAGAAAAAAATTAGCCAGGCATGGTAGAGTGCATTTGCATTCCCAGCTATTCCGGAGGCTGTGGGAGAATCGCTTGAGCCCTGGAGGCTGAGGTTGCAGTGAGCTGAGATTGCATCACTGTACTCCGGCCTGGGCGACAGAATGAGACTCCGTCTCAAAAAATAAAAATAAAAAATAAAATAAAATAAAAATGAATATTAGCTGGATGCAGGGCCTATGCCTGGATTCCCAGCATTTAAGGAGGTCAAGGTGGGAGGATTGCTTGAGCCCAGGAGTTCAAAAGCAGCCTGGGCAACATGGGAAGATACCTCATCTCTAATAAAAACAAAATTAGCCAGGTGCGATGGTGTACTCCTGTAGTCCCAGTTATTTGGGAGGCTGAGATGGGAGGATTGCCTGAGCTCAAGCGGTGAAGGCTTCAGTGAGCTTTCATTGCACCATTGCACTCCAGCCTGGGTGACAGAATGAAACCCTGTCTCAAAAAAAAAAAAAAAAAATATTGTAACTTTAGGTTTCATTTTCATTTCTTCCATTGCTTTTGACTGAAAAACACAATTTATGGTTATCTTGCTCACTGTGCTGTGACTTAAAGTACTTAGAGTTGCAAATTTCGTCTTAAGTGAATGCACGTTTTCCTTGTAAGGTTGTGTAATCCGCATTCATGGGCTAAATACCATTACTTTAGCCCTTTAGAGGCATGGCCTTTCCATTTGTACCTGTGACAGATTGAAAAAGTAGAATGAAGTGTGAACTGATGGGGTGAGGTTGAGGAGAAGAGAATGTATCTTAAATTTAGTATCGGTTTGGTGACATAAAACGTGTGTACATCTTCATCCTAATAGAGATGTATGAAGAGTTTGTTTTAAGTCATAAATACAACTTTAAAAAAAGATCAGTTGCAGGTTGGGGTGAAATGTATTTGGTCACAGCTAGAATAAAGCCTTTTAATTTTCCCATTTTTTTCTTAGGAGATATATTTTCTTGGAGTATGAATGCTTGGAAGTAAATTTTATTTGCTTATATATACAGGTACTGTGGTTTTAGTATATCAGTAAATATACTTGCTTTTTATTTTCAGTGCTCAGTTTGCCGGACTGCTTTGTGAAGAAGAAGGTAATGGTGCCGATAATGTCCAATACTGTGGCTACTGTAAATACCATTTTAGTAAGCTGGTAAGAATTTATCTTGGATTTAATGAAATGATAATGATTAGTTTTGACAATAGAAAGACGTTGTTTTATTAAGAAAAAGCCTATAACAATTCCTTTTTCCTTCAGTTTTTGGCTTGAGATTGTTACTTTAGTATGTTCTTTATTGGAAGTAAAAAGATCTATTAATAGTAATTTTAAAAGATTTTGCCTTGCTTCCATTTATTTGTAAAGGTGAATATTCTAAAGTACTCTCATTTAGAATATATATTAATATTAGGCTGGGAGCAGTGGTTTACATCTGTAATCCCAGCTACTCAGGAGGCTGAGGCAGGAGAATTGCTTGAACCTTGGAGGCGGAGGTTGTGGAGAGCTGAGATTGCGCCATTGCACTCCAGCCTGGGCAACAAGAATGAAACTTTGTGCCCCCCCCCGCCCCCCCAAATATATATATATATATATATACACACACACACACACACACACACACACACACACACACACACACACACACACACACACACACATATATAATTATTATTAATATTCATAGTGAAGGTTGGTATACATTTAGTTAGTTTGATTTTTGGCACTGATTAGACATTTTGTGATTATCACTTTGTCATCTTTCTGCTTAATTACTATTGCCCATTATTTATTTATTTTCATTTTTATTTACTGGGAAGTAGCAAAACTGAAATAAGCCTATTTTGTAACTTGCTTAAAAACCTTCAGAAAAATATATTTAAATATAAGTTTGGGAATTCTTTAGATTTGGTTACTGTTTGCTGTCACACAGGATCATGGTGATTGAGTTAGTAACATTTGATTGGCTGTTACATGTTTGTGTCCTTGTTCCTTTGAAGAGTTAGTATGTCTTTGGTGTCCCAAGTGTCTATTTCTCACTCTTTTTTAATGGTAGATATTCATACACTGAAGGTTTAAGGTTTCTTTATTTTTCTTTTATTATGTGATTTTAAAATTACTATCTTTCCCTTGTGAATGGGGCGATTTCTTTTTAAAATAAATACTATGAGGGGCCCCTGTCTTATGAAATGGGGAGCTCAGGCCTCCAGTATTCTGGTTCTTATATATGAATTACTTAAGAGTATGTATCTATATATCCTTCGATGCTGAACACTTTGATTTATTTTCATGACCAATAAAAATTTTGAGACTATAAAATTGAAACTTTTTCTTGGTGTAATAAGCATAATTGAAATCTTCATTTTCTAAATAAGAGGTAATATAAATAACATAAAAAATGGATTTTGAAGTTTGTGCAAATAGAATTTTCTTATTGCTAATTATAGACATGATGTTATCCCATTTGGTAGTTGGGAAAAATGTTTAATGATTTAATACGATTTTATAAACTCTACATTTGCATGGAATTTGAACTTTTTAATAGTAATTTTTATCTAGTTTACACCAATTAGATATGGTACCACCAAATTTTAAACACTTCAAATAACTCTCACCTTCATACTTAATCATGCAATGGTACAAGTGTTTAAACAGAAATGTGTGATGCTTTTTAGTAATGCTTTGAAAATGCATGAGTCTAATACTGACATTTCCTTTAATTAAAAAAATTTTTTTTTGTTATTTGCTCTATCAAATGTAATGTGGAGGTAATAATTTTTTTTCTTATTGAACTGCAGTGATAAATTTTTAGAAAACTGTATACCTTAATACTGAAGGTATAAGATTAAAAGGCGTCTTGCTTTTCCTAGTGGCATAAAGTAACACTTCAAATATTTGCCTGTCTGTTCTTCTAGTCTTGGCACCCTTTTTAATATGACATTTTCTCTTTTGGTTGAAACTTTTTTTTAAAGCTGATATTGAAAATATATAGTAGCTTATTTGAAAATAGGTAATCTGTTTTCACATATTTTAATTAATGTACAAAAATATGGCATTAATGTTTAGATTTTCTTTTATAATGCAATGGATAATATATCAATGGTGTCTAAACTGAATTATATAGATTGAAATAGACTTTTAAAAAGTTTCAGTAGATATTAAAAATACTTCAAAGTTGAATTGGTTTAAGCCTAATAAAAAGATTCTTATAAAAAGTTTTATATACATATACATATATGTATATATATTTTCTTTTTTAGAAAAAGAGCAAACGGGGATCTAATAGGTCATATGATCAAAGTTTAAGTGATTCTTCCTCTCACTCTCAGGATAAACATCATGAGAAAGAGAAAAAAGTAAGTGGATTTGTTGTTGCTAAATTTGTAGCACATCTACTTAATAGAATTTTTTTTTGCCTTTTTAGATAAAATTATGTTCTTGATAGTTAAATGGAAACATTGAAATATAGAAAAATTTTGGCTAAAAAAGTGTTCATTTAATGAAAGGATAGGTTTAAAAATAATGCCATATTTGTGAATATGGTTTTACCCATTGCAACTGAAAATTTAAATTATAGCTTCATTGAAAGCATGAGAGCAATTTCTTGCATGTGTTACTGTGGTCATCTTGTGAAATCTTTAGGTGACTTCAGCAATAGTAGTTCGTTGCTATACATTATTAACTGATTAATTCACTTGTAAGTAATTATCAACTTTTTCCTTTATAATAGAACAATTTTGAAGTTCTATATGTTATTGGTTATTTTTTCTTTTTCAGTTGTGCTAATGGTTTATTAATTTTTTCTAGTGGCTAAATGTCTTATTTTTTGTTTAAGAATATTTTGTCTTTTAATTAAAACACTAAAAGCTTGCCTAAATACTAATCTGTCTTCTTCTATCTTGACTGTTTTCCTACTTAAATTTTTACTTGCTTTATAGGGAATAATTACTTTTTAATAAACTAAAAAATAATACTGGGGAATTGTGTATACTTAATTTGTTCTTTGATATGTTCTTTAATAAGAACATATTGCCATTAACTGAGCGTGGTGGTGGGTGCCTGTAATCCCAACTACCCAGGTTGC
Source organism: Cheracebus regulus (assembly GCA_963574635.1). Taxonomy (NCBI): domain Eukaryota; kingdom Metazoa; phylum Chordata; class Mammalia; order Primates; family Pitheciidae; genus Cheracebus; species Cheracebus regulus. Next base: position 10,228 of record CAUYQU010012225.1, read on the forward strand.
TGAGGTGAGAGAACTGCTTGAGTGGAGGCTGCAGTGTGCTGGGATTGTGCCAGTGCACACCAGCTTGGTTGACAGAGTGAGACCCCTGTCTCTTAAAAAAGAATCTATTATGAATTGTTTTTAAGGAAGTGAGGATAAAAAGGACATTGTCAAATGGAAAATATTTTTCTTAGAAAGTTGGTATATGCTAGTTTTGGAAATATTTATGTAGACTGTATTTAAAATTTAGATTGCATATCATTTTCATATTTGTAAATATGATTTGGTAAATGCCAACAAATAATTGTTTAAAAACATTTTGGGCCTGGCACAGTAGCCTCACACCTGTAAGCCCAGCACTTTGGGAGGCCAAGGCAGGCGGATCACCTGAGGTCAGGAGTTTGAGACCAGCCCGGCCAACATGTGAAACTTTTTCTCTACTAAAAATACAGAAGAAAAAATTGTCCGAGCGTGGTGGTGTATGCTTGTAATCCCAACTACTTGGAGGTTGGGGCAGGAGAATCACTTGATCCCGGGAGGTGGAGATTGCAGTGAGCCGAGATCTGCATTCCAGCCTGGGCGACTGAGCCGAGACTCCGACTCAAAAGGAAAAAAGTATTTTTTTTTGGTTTGAATTTGTTTGTGCCTTTTTTCAAGGTAAACACTTAAAAAACTTAAGTAGTTTTGAGAGTAAATTCTCTATTATGAGTGAAATAATTATAACTTTAGGGCAGTTGTTAGGCATTTATTTATTTAAAGACACAATCTCACTCTTGTCGCCCACGCTGGAGTGCAGTGGCGTGATCTCAGGTTACTGCAACCTCTGCCTCCCAGGTTCAAGCGATTCTTGTGTGTCAGCATTCCTAGTAGCTGGGATTATAGGCCTATGCTATCATGCCTGGCTAATTGTTTTGTATTTTTAGTAGAGACAGGGTTTCATAATGTTGGCCAGGCTGGTCTCGAGCTCCTGGCCTCATGTGATCCACCCACCTTGGCCTCCCAAAGTGCTGGGATTACAGGCATGAGCCACCGCGCCTTGAGATCTATTTTAGATCTCAAGCAGCAAGTAAACATATATATCTTGATTTCTTTTTGAGGTGGTTTTGTTAGAAAGTGACAGTAGTAGAAGCCTGTCTTGTTTATTGTTGATTAGATTGCTGATAAAAAAAAAACAGCAGAGTTGGTTTAATTAACAGCTTTAGTAATAAGCACCATGAGATTTTATTTAAGCTTTTTAACCACCAACTAAGGATTCTTACACAGGGCTCATTATAAATTGTGAAGAGGGATGCCTCACTATTAATGGTCTTCTGCCATTTTATGTATGTTGTCTTGTTTAAAAAGTGCTTACTATATGATCATGTTTATTTTAGTATATGGCCTGTCATGTTTTATTTGAAGGACAGTTATTAAATATGATATGGTGTTGAATCAATATAGTGCTGATGACTACATGTATAAATCTTTTTTTGCTCTGGGAATGAATTAGATTTTGTATTTTAAGAATTTTTTGTGTTGGTTGAGTGAGTGCTAAAGTAAAAAACATTGTATTTAGTCAAACTTGTTTAGCTTTAACACTTAAAGTATGTAAATACTATTTAGATTTTGCTTTTGGCATATATAAGTTTAATATAACTTGATTTTTTTGCTGTCAAGCTTGAATCCATTTTTACATTTAGTTAATAGCTGAGGTTTACTGATCATCTATAAAGTAAGCACACTGTAAATGAAGTAAACATACTGTAAGTTTATTGTTAGATATACTTGCTTGACTTGGGAATATTTGGGAAAGGATTTTAAAAATATGGGATCATTATAAGTGATACTGTAGATAAAGATTGAGTGTTACAGACTATCTTTTTCTCCTTCCCTCCTTACCTCTTTTAAGATTTTTTTTTTCTAGCAGAACAGGTAGGTATTGCTGGTAAAAAGATTTTTATGTTTAGTACAGTTGTCTTGAAAATAATGCCCAGCATGTTTTTATTATTGCATTGAAAGGTAACGCTCATTACCTAGTCAGACATTAGTGTTTTAAAAATAGACAGTTCCCAACTTGAGATGGTTCGAATTACGATTTTTAGACTTTACAATGGTATGAAAACAATATGCATTTATTGTGTTTCTCAATTTACCATGGAGTTATATCAGGATAAACTTTTCGGAGGTTGAAAATGTAAGTTGAAAGCACATTTTTAACAGGATATTTCTGAGATATGATGGATTTATTGGGAGTAGCTGCACTGTAAATTGAGGAGTTATCTGTATTGTATATTATGAGCTAAATTTTGATGATACTGTTCATAAGGCAGGCATTGAATCACTTTCTCTCTGAATTCTTTTACCTGCCTTCGTTCTGGCATCTATTTTTCTTAATTTACAATTTTAAGAATTTGATTTTTTTTTTTTTTTTTTTTTGAGACGGGGTCTTGCTCTTGTCGTCCAGGCTGGAGTGCAATGGTGAGATCTCGGTTCACTGCAACCTCCACCTTTTGGATTCAAGTGATTCTCCTGCCTCAGCCTCCTGAGTGGCTCGGATTACAGGTACTCGCCACCATGTCCGGCTAATTTTTTAATTTTTAGTAGAGACGGGGTTTCACCATATTGGCCAGGCTGGTCTCAAACTCCTGACCTCAGGTGATCCATCCACCTTGACCTCCAAAGTACTGGGATTACAGGTATGAGCCACCACACCTTCCCAAGAATTTTATTTATTTTTTTCGAGACAAGGTCTTACTCAGTTGTCCAGGCTGGAGTGCAGTGGCACAATCTCGGTTCCCTGCAACCTCTGCCTCCTGAGTTCAAGCAATTCTTCCTCAGCCTCCCAAGTAGCTGGGATTACAGGCGCACACCACCATGCCCAGCTAATTTTTGTATTTTTAGTAGAGAAGGGGTTTCACCATGTTAGTGAGGCTTGTCTTGAACTCCTAACCTTGTGATCTGCCCGCCTCGGCCTCCCAAAGTGCTGGGATTACGGGGCACTGGCAAAGAATTTAATTTTTCGAAAGGAGGTGAGTTGAAGGGTGCCTATTATGTCAGAGGACTGCCTCCCACCCCCCCACGCCACTGGCGCCATGAGGCAGAAAGCAGGGGCAGCGAGGTTGAGTGGGATTTGAAACACCCCTGCCTCCCACACACTGCCCATGGGCAGGGAGGAGAGACGAGGGGCCAGACTTTCTTGTTTTTTGTTATTGTTGTTGTTTTCTTTTTCTTTCCTTTCCTTTTCCTTTTCCTTTCTTTTTCTTTTATTTCTTTGAGATGAAGTATCACTCTTTTGCCCAAGCTGCAATGCAATGGCACCACCACAGCTCACTGCAGCCTTGATCTCTGGGGCTCAAGGGATCCTTCCACATCAGCCTCCTAAGTAGCTGGGAGTATAGGCATATGCAACCATTCCTGGCCAATTTTTTTTTCTTTTAAATTTGTAGAGACGAGGTCTCCCTATATTGTCTAGGCTAGTCCCTAACTTCCTGTGCAGAAGCAATCCTCCCACTTCGGCCTCCCAAAGTGCTGGGATTACAGGCGTGAGCCACCACACACAGGCTGATTAAGGGATAGTTTCTGCAAAAATTGAAAATTTTTTATATATTTTAAAAGGAACCAGAATATATATTTGAAATTAATTAAAGCCATGTCTATCAGGGTTAAATTCAATCAGTAAGAATTCAAATTGTGAATTACTTGAGTAGAATGTCTTCTAATATTTGTTATGCCTATTAATGTCAGTTAATGTTGATTAGTAAAAGGAAAGCACACTGTTAATTACACTTTTGACAACAAATGTAATTACACTTTTGACAACAAATGTGAGTTTTGTTTTGTACACTAATTAATCACCCAGTTATCTGTGGCTACCAAGTGGGTATCCTACAATTCAGTTCTGACTTTACCCAGAGTTAGTACAGATCCCACAGATTAAGGACTCGGTCCCATAAGACTGCCACCACTTCAGAGGCCAGTTGCAAGTCCCAGATTGTTACCTGTACTTTTGACCAACTGGTTATGAATTAGGGGTTCTACACAGCCTTCTTCTTAAATAAGGTAATTTGCTACAATAGCTCACAGAACTCCAATAGTATCATTACTGGTATATTATAAAGAATATAGCTCACGAACAGCTGGATGGAAGAGACATATAGGGCAAGTTATGGGTGAGGGAGTTGGAGCTTCCATACCCTCTTCAGGTGCTCTACCCACCCAGCACCTTGTGTTACCGACCTGGAAGCTCTTGGAATTTCATTGTTAAGATTTTTTGTGAAGGTTTCTCATTATGTAGGCACAGTTGATTAAATCATTGGTCATTGGTGACTAAATTCAACCTCTAGCCCTTCACCCTCCACAGAGGTACCAGGAGTAGGGCTTAAAGTTCCAAATCTCTGATAACATGGTTGGTTCCTCTGGTGACCAGCTTCTGTCCTCCAAGATTTACCTTATTAGTGTAAACTGAAGTATGGTTGAAAGGGGCTTATTGTGATCACTAGGGAAATTCAAAGAGTTTTACAAGCTCTGTGCCAGGAATCTGAGAATAAGACCAAATATTATAACAAAAAATGCTCTTATCACCTCATCACGCAGGACGTCAGAAGGGTTTTTAGAAGTTCTGTGCCAGAAACTGGGGGCAGAGATCACAGACACACACATACACACATACACACACACACACACACACACACACGTCACAACTGCAAAACAAGTTTATTTTCCGTCAGTGACACCCGTGGTATATAGAATGAAAAGTTGAGGTTACTGTAGACAAAATCACTAGGCATGATCTTTCTTTTTTTTTTTTTTTTTTTTTTTTTGAGATGGAGTCTCACTCTGTCACCCAGTCTGGAATGCAGTGGCATGTCCTGCCTCACTGCAACCTCTACACCCTGGATTCTAGCGATTCTCCTGCCTCAGCCTCCTGAGTAGCTGGGATTATAGGGATTATAGGCGCCTGCCACCTCGCCTGGCTAATTTTTTTGTGTTTGTGTTTTTAGTAGAGATGGGGTTTCATCAGCTTGGCCAGGTTGGTCTTGAACTTCTGACGTTGTGATCCACCTGCCTTGGCCTCCCAAAGTGCTGGGTTATAGGCGAGCCACCATGCCCGGCCAGGAATTATCTTTAATAAGGAAATCATTGCTGTCTTCAAAGGACTCTATTCATTTTTTTTTCTAATTGTTTTTATACTTGTTAGAAAGTTTGAAAAGCACCAACCTCGCTTCTACTCCACCCAATCTGAAAACATAAAAAATACCCTCTAAGAGTTGTGAAGCTGTGTTTTCATGGAGAGTTTACAAGACTTGTTGAAGGTCAATGATTTGCAGTAACTTATAGTGGTTATAAGAAAATGGAATTATGTTGACTTTTAACCTATGATTTTTTTTTGAATAGATTTTTTAGTTTTATCAAAATCTTACACGAACAAGAAATTGGAAATACAATTACATCAAAGAAGAAATTGTCCTGGCTTTTGACATTTAAGCCAAACAAATTTTGTAGGACAAATTTCAAAAAGGTGTGAAGTTGTAACAATTTAAAAACACCAGTTAACCTACTTCTAAGAATCAAAAACATGCAGTCATAGGTTATTTTCAATACAAGAAAACTTAAATTTGTTCGCTTTAATTTCTTCAGACTACTAAACATAGCACTAGCTTGTATTTTTATTTACATCATACTCCATATTCCTATGTAATTTATCTCAAATCCAGAAAAATGAAACTCTCCAAAACCTAAGATTCTGCAAAATCATGATTCAGCAGTGTGCCAGCTTGTTTTGAAGCTAAAATGAATCCTGAAATAATAAAAACATAACCCCCAGAATAAGGGAACTCTGTCAGCCCAGTAATGTCCAAGAGCATTTATGAAAAGAAGAAAAATAAAAAGTCTTGAGTATATACACAGTAGTGATTTCTTCAGCCCAATTCAAATGGCAGCAAATTGCTGCTTAAAGGTGAAACAGTCAGGCATTTTTTTTTTTTTGAAGAATGTAGATCTAGAGCCAGTCAGTTGTATCTTGCTAGTATCATTTTCAAGCCCTTACTTGTCTACTTCCACTGTTGCCCATAAGTATCCTGATAAAATTCCTGGTTGTCATTATTATACCGAATAGTCACCACTTTGCTGAAGTGGCTGTTGAATAATGGGTTAGGAACCCCAGTTCTATTGGTTGTTGGTCTGATGACACTTAGAATCAGGTTGATTGTAACCATCTGCCTTTCTCTTGCCTCCTACATTGTCCCCACGATTGCCCCAAGATCCACGGGAGCCATGGCCTCTCTGCTGTCCTGCAGGACCCCCTCTGCCATCCCTGGAGTCTCTTGGTGGTTCAAAAGGTGCTCCCCTCTGTGAATAGCCAGCTCTACCTCTTGGAGGTGGTGCTCCCCTCCCCCTTGGTGGTGGTGGAGCACCTTGCCCTCCCCTTCCTCCTCCTCTTTCTCCATAGCCAAGTAGGGATCTTCATAGCCTCCATGCTAGTTATGATAATTATAACCATAGTAATCTTCATGCCATAGTAATCGGGAGGGAGTCGTATCCACCTCTTCCCCAACCACAACCCTGACCTTTAATTGGAGGTAGCATGCGAGGAGGAGAGTGGTAATAATAATCTTCATATGCAGTGCTTTTGGAGGCTTGTCTAGCAGCTTGACGCTCTTTCCTTTTCTTGTCTGGTGGCTTGGCTAAGATTATTTCAAGTTCTTCCACTTCTATTTCTTTGCCATTTGTTTCATCCATAGCCTTAACAACTGCTCCTCTGTCTTCAAAATGAACAAATGCATAATCTTTCAACTTCTTTACTCTTTTGAGTTTTCCAAATTCAGAAAATGACTTTCCCAGTATTTCTTCTGTCCCCAAGTTTCTAACAAACAAAAGTTTTACCTTGCCCATGATTTCTGGATCTGGTTCTTCACAGGGTAAACCCATTCAACTGTAACTACATTTCCCCATACTTTTACTTTTCCACTCATCAGCTGGCATCTGGCTTGTGCTGCTGACTTGTGATCTTCACATTCAAGGAAACAGAACCCCCATTTCTTCTTTTTGTTATCAGGTTGATGATAGAGAATAACATCCACCAAACCCTCTGTAACTTTACTGAATTCTTTCAGAATGTTTTCTTTAGTCTTATTCTTCAGAATGGATCCAACAAAAATTCTGTTGTTTGCCAAAGAAATGCACACTCCAAGTTGTTTACCAGGGTGAATTTCATAGCTGTCACAGTTTGAAAGCTTCCTGTGCAGCTTCCTTTCCACAGAAGTTGATAAATGCATACCCTCTATTCTGACCAGACAGTGGATCCATCATAAGACGTAGATCCCAAATGGGACTGGCCTTCTCAAAAAGGAGCACTAACTCATCCTCATATAAATCTCTTTGTATTTTACCTACAAACACCTCTGTTCCAGTTCCAGGTTACACACCAGACTACACATTGTTTGGTAGAGGAGGCCCACCATAGTTCCTCTGTCCTGTGGTTACATCCAGAGTATTACTACTTCTCTCAAATAAGGCCTTGATATTTGCTTTATCAGGTCACTTTGTGGACATTTGCACTTTGCACCCCTGCTTTTCTCTCTGCCTGTAAGTTTCATAACTCCACATAAAAATGCACTTTTGTTCTGAACACGTGATAAGTCACTTTCCCTGAACTGCTGTAGTACAGACAGAACTCCTCCTTCATTAAATTCCCTGAGAGCATCAGTTGCTGTTTCATCAAGATCAACATAAGCTACCAATCCAGGGCAGAGGGAGGGCTGGTGGCCAGGCCTGTGAGAATCAGTGCAAGGCACTTTGAAAATGACTAGAAATGGCATGTGCGTGCCACTACCCCAAGTCTATGATTCTTAAATTTACATGGCAAAGAAGCTGAAGGGGAAACAGGTACATGTATGCAGAAAGGGAGACTAAACATGCAAACATGAGAGGCAGCCTTCTAATTTATTCCTGCAAGAATCAACCCATCCTCACAAAAACTTTATTAATACGTTTAAGAGGGTAACCCCATGACTCAAACCCCTCTTAAAGGCCCCATCACCCTAGAATACTGTCACACTGGCAAATTTCAACGTGTTTTGGCAGGAACACACCACATTTAAACCATAGAATAGAGTTTCTCATCTCTTTGAAGAGAACTAGACTACTTTCTTCTGTGACCCTCAAAGGAATAAAACTTGCAGTCAAATTATTGGAATGACTTCTGTATCTTTGTAAAAGTTTTTTAGCATTGAGAATTACCTGGTACCTCTGTCCTTTTTGTGTACTTTCCTTTTAGAATTTTGCACTCAAAGTGAAGCTTTCAGCGTCTATATATGTGAAGAATTAAGAGAGGACAGGTCTTTTCAGGAACATCAGTTTAGAATGTGGGGGTGTTTTGGGTGAGACTGAAGAGTATGGTTAAGATGAGACTAAGAAGGGGCCAGTTTATGAATAATTTATAAGCAATTACAGTTTTAGACTTTATCCTTAGGCATTGAGCCAGGCAGCCAGTAGGATGAAGTTTTTTTTTTTAAGTTTGGTTTTTCAATAATTTCAAACTTGAAGTTGCAAAAACACTAAAAATAATAATGCTGTACCACTCACTTATTCCGAAAATGTTAACATTTTATCACATTAATGTTACCATGTCCTTCCCTCTACCCTCCTTTACTGACTCTCTACTTTCTCTATAGACTCTTTCTGAACCATTGCAGGGTAAATTACAAATACAATGCCTGTTTAGGCCAAGAACTGTATTGTATAGTTTTAATTAAAAGGGGAATTTCCTAAATAATTACAGCACAATGATCAAAATCAACAAATTAATATTGTTACAGATTATTATCTAATCTACAGATCATATTCAAATTGTACCCCCTAATGTCATCTATACCAAATTGGGAAACTTTTTTCTCTTCCAAGTCCAGGATCCAATCTAAGATCACAAGTTGCATTTAGCAGTCATGTCTGTTCAGTATTTCCCAGTTTGAAATATGTCCTCATTCATTGTCTTTTATGACCTTGACATCTCTGAAAGCCCTATTTCAGATAATCTGAGGTATTGACTTCTGTCTTTCTTAGGTCTTAACAAAGGAGTTTACAGCCACACTAGTTTTAGTCTTTGTACAGCTGTTTGATTTTATCTTTCTCTGGGAGCCATTCTTTAATTTTAGCATTGTTTGCTATCTGAAGATACTGGGATTTTTTTTTTTTTTTTTTTTTTTGAGACAGGGTTTTGTTCTTTTTGTACAGGCTGGTGTGCAATTGCCCAATCTTGGCTCACTGTAACCTCCACCTCCTGGGTTCAGGCGATTCTCCTGCCTCAGTTTCTGGAGTAGCTGGGATTACAGGTGCCCGACACCACGCCCAGCTATGTTTTTGTAATTTTAGTAGAGACGAGGTTTCACCATGTTGCCAGGCTGGTCTCCAACTTCTGATCCCAGGTGATCCACCCACCTCTTGGCCTCCCAAAGTGTTGGGATTACAGGCGTGAGCCCCTGTGCCCGTCCTGAGACTGGGAATTTTTAAAACCAGCAAGTCTTGTTTTTTTTGTCAGTAGTCTTTTCATTAGCTTATCTCTATATTCCTCCTTTTTACTATAAATAATAAGAGGAATTAGACTGCATCTTCCACAGAATACCCAGAAATCTCCTTGTTAAATTATACAATTTGTTAAATATATTTTCTCTTTTTCATGTTACCACAGGCAATGTTGTGCCTAAACTTTCAGTTACTAATTACGAAGTATTCACCTTCTTCCAATTTTCAGTCACCTTTTTCTCACTTAAGTTAAAGTCCTTACTAGCAGCCTTCTAAGGGCCATGAGGTTTCTAGTGACAGTCTCTTCATTGCTTATCAAGCTTTCGCTGATATTCTCCTGCAAGTCCTGTCAGCTTCCATCTACTACCTGATTCCAAGCAGCTCCTGCATTTTCAGATTTTATTGTATGGGATCATCCCTCTCTTGGTAACAAATACCCAGGAGTAATCTGTAAATCTATGTTAGTTAACTATTATAGCATAATAAATTACCCTAAAATTTACTGGCTTAAAACTGCAATACACATTTATAGTCTCACAGCTTCTGTGGGTCAGGAATTTGGTTTAGTGGGTATTTCTACCTCAGAGTCTCTTATCAGATTGCATTCACGTTGTTGACTTGGATTATAGTCATTTAAAGGCTAGACTAAAGCTGAAGGATACTCTCTCTCTCTCTTTTTTTTGAGCTCTTGCCCAGGCTGTAGCACTGAGACACAATCTTAGCTCACTGCAGCCTCCACTTCTCAGGTTCAAGCAATTCTTTCACCTCAGCCTTCCAAGTAGCTGGGATTACAGGCATTTGCTACCACGCCCAGTTAATTTTTGTATTTTTAGTAGAGACAGATTTTCGCCATGTTGGCCTGGCTGTGGCCTCCCAAAGTGTTGGGATTACAGGTGTGAGCTGCTGCACTTGACTTTTTTTTTTTTTTTTTTTTTTTTTTAGACGGAGTCTGGCTCTGTCTCCCAAGCTGGAGTGCAGTGACACAATCTTGGCTCATTATAACCTCCACTCCTGGGTTCAAGTGATTCGCCTGCTTCAGACCTCCCGAGTAGCTGGGACTATGGGTATGTGCCACCACACCTGGCTGATTTTTGTATTTTTAGTGGAGATGGGATTTCATCACTTTGGCCAGGCTGGTCTCGAACTCCTGACCTCAGGTGATCCCCACCTTGGCCTCCCAAAGTGCTAGGATTACAGGAGCTACCGAGCCCAGCTGCTGGAGGATATTCTCTAAGATGACTTAACGTACATGGTTGACAAGTTGGTGCTGCCTGTTTTTTATTTTTTGCCATATTAATTTTTTTTTTAGGACCTTTTGAGTGCCATATGACATGGCACCTAGCTTTTCCCATAGTGACTGATCTAAGGGCAAGGCAAAAGCTGCAGTGTCTTTTATGACCTCCCTCAGAAGTCACACAGTATAATTTCCTTTTTCTGGCTGAATGCCTTTTTGTTTATTTATTACTTTATTTTATTTTATTTTTTTTGAGATAGAATCTAACTCTGTTGCCCAGGCTGGAATGCAGTGATATAATCTCTGCTCACTGCAACCTCTACCTCCCAGGTTCAAGCAATTCTCTGCCTCCGCCTCCCAAGTAGCTGAGATTATAGGCGCTTGCCACCATGCCCGGCTGATTTTTGTATTTTTAGTAGAGACAGGGTTTTACCATCTTGGCCAGGCTGGTCTTGAACTCCTGACCTCGTGATCCACCTGCCTCAGCCTCCAAAAGTGCTGAAGTTACAGGCATTAGCCACCACACCCGGCCATTTACTTATTTTTAAAAAATGGTTCTTTTGAGGTAAGAATATGTAACATAACGTTTGCCTTTTAACCACTTTGATGACATATTGTTGTTTTTACTCTTTGTTGGTTGCGTAGGTAAGCCTCTTCAGCATGCGTAGGCACTACATAGGTGCAAAGATCATTGGGAGCATGGAGGCTGGTTACCACACCCTGGGATTTGGGCACATACCCTGTTTCTTAATAAATTTTCACCCACAAGTTTTAGCATTCACTGATGAGTCTAGCCTGAAATAAATAATAGCTGACCGTAGGTAATTTTCTAATTGTGTTGTTCTTTCTCAATAGTGGGGAAGGTTGGAGTCTACAGAGGAAATAAAAGAGTAGGTTGAGTTATAGAAGGATAAATGTTATGTTCTTTAGATTTAGCACAAAAGAAGTTGCTGAAAAGGAGTTTCAGTGTAGAGTTTTAGTGTATTTATTGGTAGATAAAGTGGGTGTGAGAAAGTACAAGATAGTGAGAGTACTTAACTCTTAAGAATATCAGATTTGCTGGGTTTGCGTCTGTAGTCCCAGCTGCTGGAGGGCTGAGGTGGAAGATTCTCTTGAGCCTAGGAGTTAAAGGCTGCAGTGAGCTATGATCATGACATTGCATTCTAGCCTGGACAACAGAGTGAGACCTCATCTCTTGAAACAAAAATTTAGAGAGTCTCAGATTTGAAGACAAAAGGAGTAGGTAGGAAAAAGAGTACTATGTCTTCCTGTATTTTGGTGGAGAAGAAAGAAGAGAAGCATGTAGGTGAATAACTCGGTCACCTGGATAATAGAGCAAAGAAAGTAAATGTGGGTAGAACCTATCAGAGATACTGCTAGCCAGATAAGGAGGCCAAGTGCGTTATTTTCAAAAGTATTTAAAATAATGGATCATGAGATTGAAGTAGGATAATAGATGTTGTGGAACTAGTGAAGAGCTGGACCATAAGAGTTGTAGGAGATGTTGGAGCACAGGCCTAGAGAACTCAGTGAGGTTCAAGAATAAGTATAGTAAGAGTGTGAATTAACTGCAGGGTTATGAAGGCGATCATTGTGGTTAATATTTCATTGGGGTATGTTGGGTGATGGTAGCTTCCAGGAGTTGGGAGATAATTCTCCACTGCTCTCACATTTATACACATCTTGTGAGTAGCAGCCCTGATTGCCTTTGTTCTTTTCACGGAGGCACTATAATTCAAATTTCTCCTGTAATGCAGTCCACTGTGTGTATAAATGTCATTTGGCCCCAGGTCAGCCTGTCAGAATGGGGAACTTAGGCAAATACTAATAGTCTGGCTTTTGCTATTGCCATGAGTATTAAAGTCCTCTGTGTCCAGTGCAGGAGTCTTGTGTCATCTTCTGCCAGCATCCCTGAAACTCTGGTAGACTAACTTATCACTTTATAAGTATAGTAAGATTTAGACTCTTTGTAGTTTTTGACACCAAGATGTAGTTTTAGGGATACTGAAGGAGAGTCTAAATGAAAGCCATTGAAATTGAGAATATTTGAGGACTATGTAAGTTGTTCATACAATTGGCCTTAACTGGCTAGCACACCTACTCCTGTAGTCCAAGGGTGTTGGGATACTGTGGTTGAAGGTCTTATTAAGATCACGTGTAGTAGGGAAGAGTTAACTAAAGAAAAGTAGTGGCAGACAAAAAGAAGAGTTAAAGAGATAGCTATGAATAAATGATAGAGCCGGGATTTAAAACAAATGATGTCTCACTACAAAGTCCTTTTTTTTAAAAAAAATACATCCTTCTGCCTTTTACTTGGAGACTGTATTAGTCCATTCTCACACTGCTATAAAGAACTACCCGAGAATGAGTAATTTAAGAAGAAAAGAGGTTTAATTAACCCACAGTTCTGCAGTACAAGAAGCATGGCTGGGAGGCCTCAGGAAACTTAAAATCATGTCAGAAGGCGAAGAGGAAATAAACACATCTTTACCATGGTGGAACAGAAGAGAGAAAATGAAGAGGGAAAGTTTGAAAGTGGTACACACTTCCAAACAGCCAGATCTGGTGAGAACTCTATCAAGAGAATAGCAAGGAGGAAGTCTGACCCATGATTCAGTCACCTCACCATCAGGTCCCTCCCCCAACACTTGCAGATTACAGTTCAACATGAGATTTAGGTGAGGACACAGAGCCAAATGATATCAGAGGTAATAATCACATTCCTTTTGAAAGTTAGATAAATCTGTATTACAACTTCAAGGTTTTTTTTGTTTGTTTTAGTACGAATGATGAAGTTCTCACATGTTCTCAAAAGAATGCTAATACAGAGTTTGCCTTATCGATCCTCTGTTCTGTTCCAGGAAGTTATTGTTTAACTGAGTAGTATTTGGGAGAAGAAATATTGAAGAGCTCCTTGCTTAGAAGGGATAAATAAATAATTTTTTTTTTTTGAGACAGAGCCTCACTGTCATTCAGGCTGGAGTGCAGTGGCACAATCTTGGATCACTGCAACCTCTACTTCCCAGGTTCAAGTGATTTTCCTGCCTCAGCCTCACGAGTAGCTGGGACTACAGGTGCAGGCCACCACGCCTGGCTAATTTTTGTACTTTTTGTAGAGATGGAGTCTCCCTATGTTTCCTAGGCTGGTCTCGAACTCCTAGGCTCAAGCTATCCTCCTCCCACCTTGGCCTCCCAGTGGAGGCATGAGCCACTGTGACCGGCCCATGTTTTTCTTCTGTTTTCATTTCACTTTTATATTGTTTTTATATATGTATATGCCTTACTGCCAGATTGTATCATATCTCAAAGCTGGTCTGTATTTTTTATGCTTTAATGTTCTTTTATAATGCCTAATATGATTTATTTATTATTAATTTTTAAGATGGAGTTTCACTCTTGTTGCCCAAGCTAGAGTGCAATGGCGTGATCTCAGCTCACTACAACCTCTGCCTCCCAGGTTCAAGCAATTCTCCTGTCTCAGCCTCCCGAGTAGCTGGGACTACAGGCGTGTGCCACCACCTTGGCTAATTTTTGTATTTTTAGTAGGGTTTTTTTTCCTTAAACACTGAGTGTCAAGTGTGAAGTAATAGAAGAAAGGTAGTGTTGTTGACAGCTTGTGAGTACTTAACTAATTTTAGTTGTATTGACTATAATATGGTAGTTGTGTATACAATTAAGAGGTGTTTGTTGAAGTCCTGGAAAGCCATCATTTCTTTTTTCTTCCTCATAAGGCCTTCGTGGATGTTGTGTTCAGTTTCAATAAGAACTCTGTAGCAAACTAATAGCTCCTTTTGAAAAACGGGTGCACTTAATAGCCATGTCGTTGGGACATCAAGTCAAAATCTCCAGTGGGTGCCTGTGGGTGGAGGCTTTTTTTGCCAGAGGTTTTAGTTGGCAAAATCATAATTCACAGAAATGTGTAACTTAAAAGCATAATGAGGATTGTGGGTTTCCAAAGGCAGAGCATGTGCTCCAGCTTTCTACCTATCTTCCAACACAGCATGTTGGTTTGGGCTCCTCTCAAAGGATGCATATTTGCAGGATAGCTGACTTTTAAAGGATAAGCAGAATGTTGAAGCGAATGTCATAGAGCCCTGTTATTTAAAGAGTTCAGTAAGGCGTTCAGCCTCCTTTTTGACGGTGGGAGTCTGAAGAGACCAAAGCTTTTCCTTGAGTGCCAGAGGAATTTAGCCTTGTGAATGTGTTCCTATAGTTTCCAGAAACTTGTTGAGCAGGTCTTTGAATTTTATTGGAGTTTTTCCACCTACTGTGTTGACAGAGAAGATACATTACAGTACTATTGAGACTGAGGCTTCTAATTTAACAGCCAATAGTGAGAGGTTTGGAAATCATAGGATAGAGATACTAAGTCCTGACATACCTATTTGTGGCAAGTGGCAAGGGAGTTTAGGTTGCCCCTCTGGGAAAGCACTTTAAACATATTGGAGGCTTTGACACATGCATGTAAACTGATCTTGATTCTTGGTTGTGAGTGGTTTGGCAAAGAGGCATTAGAAATGTCTAGAACAGCATACCAAGTTGCATCAGTCTGTGTAGTGGATTTCGTCTGTAACAGCTGGGGCTATAAGAGCAATAGCTAAACTCAGTTGGTGCTAATTCACTGTTAGCTTCCAGCTCTTGTTAGGCTTTTTTCACTGGGTTTGCAGGGCTTTCGTGTTGAGGTATTGCATCTCTTCCTACTCCTGGTACCTTTGAGTCCTTTATCAAAGCTGTGGTTTCCCTTTATCCTTCTGAAACCCTATTCTCTTTCTTTTGGACCCAGGAAAGAGACATGGTTTGGAGGGTGATTTATATGTCTCATTAGCATTTCTGCATACTGCTCTTCTTGATTGGGAGAATACCTTTTGCACTTATGGTTGGGTAAAGATAGGCATATAATACAGGGGATGGCAAACTTTTCCTAAAAAGGACTGAACGATAAATATTTTGAGCTTTGTGGACCGCATACAGTCTGTATCACATAGTCTTCTTTTTTCGGGGATGTGGTAAGGAATATTTTAAAGATGCAACATTACTCTTAGCTCAGGGGTCATAGTTTGCTGACTTCTGCTATAATACATCATTCTCTCTTATACTTTCAGATGTCCAGGCAGTAATGAAAGTACAGTTTAATTTCCCAAAGACCCCACCTACAAAGTCGTGTTAGCTTCCTTACCCCTGAGAATCCTTTCCACTTAATCCTGGGATGTTTTCCTTCCCTGTGTCCAGGTAAAATAGTGATCTGGGTGCCTGTGTCCAACAGAGTCTTAAAAATTTGTGTTTTCTGTTTTCTGGCTAGGTGCAGTGGCTTATGCCTGTAATTCCAACATTTTGAGAGGCCAAGGTGGGAGGATTGCTTCAGCCCAGGAGTGAGACCCCATCTGTATTTTTAAAAAATTGTCTTTTCCTCTCCTCAGATTCCTTAGCATACTTGGATGGGTGCATGTGGCCATTGAGCCCTCTTGGGGATAGGGAGTGCACATTCTGATCTCTGATTATTTTTCTTCTTAAAGCACTGATGTCACCTAGTTGTTACAGTGAGGTGGAAATAAAGCTGACTGCCAGACTGGTGAGGAAGTCCTCTCCTCCTAACCAGAGTAGGCTAGCTGCCAAAACAGCATCCTTGTGTATCTCTCTGTAAACATAGTTCCTGGTGCTTAGCCTTCAGCCACGCCACCTCCTCAGTTTCTCCTCATTATTGAGACAATAAAATGAAGGTCCATTAATTGCATAGTTGATCATAAAAGTTTTCATTTTTCAACTTTATTCGGAAAAGGCCCTTAATTTTCCTTTTCTACATAGCCATGCCTCTAACAGCATCATATTCTCTCATCACTAGATCGTCAAGAACTATGAAAGAGGTGGAGTAGAAAAAATAGTTCCTCCTGCTGTAATCTCACAATACAGAATGCTTCTGTGACCCATAAATGTGTGGGGATTTCTCCCCACCAACAAGCAAGCCATGAGTTCTGCAGTAGACACCAGCTGGGTATCCTCTAATTTGGACACTTATCTACCTGAAGATGGCATCAGATTACACAGGTTGGGAACTCAGTCCCACAGGACTGAGCCCCAGTTTTGATGCTGATTGTAAACCCCAAGTGCTTCTGTCCAACTGGCTATGACTTGAGGTTCCCACAGCCCAGATCTTGGGTGGGATTAATTTACTAGAGTGGCTCACAGAACTCAGGGAAACCCTTACTTATGTTTACTGATTTATTATAAAGGATTTTACAAAGTATACAGATGAAGAGATGGTTAGTGGAGGTATATCAGGGGGTAGGTAGGCAGAGCTTCCCCATCCTCTTAAGAGGGCCTTTTATACAGAGTTCACTGGATAGGCATGATTGAAGCATGGACATCTGTATAGAAACGTGATTGGACAAAGGTGATCTAACACTAATAGACTGAGTGGGGAAACCCAGGCAGGCCTGTATGTTCACATACTTCTTGGCCTCTCTGTGCAGCATTCTTTCTTCTGGGTATTGGGGCAGGACCCCTTCTGAAATGAGAGTTTTATGGCCCACAATCAGACAAGGTAGGTCAGGGAATTTCTTTATGTCTAGTTCCATGACAGATAAATAGGGAAAGTTTAGAGCATATTTTTAGTTTTTATGGTCTGTCTTGGGGAGAAAAAGGAGGGCAAGAAAGGTCTGAGGGAGAGAGACTCTGTTTTCTGAGGCCTAAAGCACCCCAATATTATAACAAAGGACTATCTTTTCACCTTTGTCACTGACACCGTTCTGAAGCTGCATCAGGAACCAAGGACAAAAGGCCAAATACTTTAACAAAAGACTTAATTTTTTTAGTTACTTAAAAAACAACAAGGACTATGAGAGTTGTGACCCAGGGACTACGGACAAAACCAAGATATGTGTGTATATATATATATATGTATGTATATATAATATCACAGAAGTCTATCATTTGATCTTACTTGTAAGGTAGTTAATTAAGAGAAGAGACTTCTGGGTCAGAGATAGATAACTTATTACTTAAAGCAATAGCTATAACCAGAGAATCAGTAATTTTTGGCCATTTCCTAAGCCCAGTTCCCATAGGGCACTGCAAAGAGGGCAAGATAAAATCTGTTCATGCTGTCTGTTGCATTACAGGAGAGGAGCCCTGAGCTTAGGGCACCTGAATCTTTTGTAATAGACAGTAAGCATAGCTGCCTTTTGCTTTCTGTCTTCTGGGGCTATTCACTATATGAGCAACCTTGAAAGATAGTCCAGAATAATGGACTGCCATTGCCTAACTCAAAAGACATGAAGAAATAAGAGACTCATGTAGCATGGTTTCCTGACACATGAACGATTGTCAAATTATGAGTGGCCTTACACAATGTTTTTGATTAGCAGCTAAGTCCAAAAGAGGTGTCCTTGATTGACAGACGGACAACATTCTTCAGAGCTATAAATCAGGAGCTTAGGTTTCTTCCGTCTTGTGACTGCCTTCTTTAAAATGTTGCTTCTATGACTTTAATGCTTATTTTTGTTATCCATGTAAAAAGAACTAGTGTGGATACTAGAAAGTTGGGGCTACTAAGGACCAGGCCTAGAGATGTCACACATCATTTTCATTCAAACTACATTGATTGGAACCCAGTGCAGTGGCCACATGTAACTGCAAAGGAAGGTGGGAAATGTCTAGTTACATGCCAAATAAGAAGAAATGAGTTTGGCAAATAGGCTGTCTCTACCTTATTTTAGCGCATTCTTACTAATTCCTATATAATTATAGAGAATGACAGAGGGCAGAGCATTTAAAAAATGCAAGTTAAAAAACAAAATCCCACTCCATATCTCACCATCAAGAAATACCATCACTTAACTAGTAAGTTATTATCACAGATTTTTTTCTATGCATAGAGAGATACATAATACATTAAAAGGATAGAGAAAAATTACTAAATTGAGTGAAATCTACAGATGTTTTAAACATCAGAGGCAGATTTACTTGACTATAGGGAGGGAAAAGAAAGAGACCCTGTCTGTACAAAAACAACAACAAAACTTACCGAAATGTGTGGTACATGCCTGTAGTCACAGCTACTCTGGAGGCTGAGGTTGGAGGATGCCTTGAGCCTGGAGTTTGAGGCTGTAGTGAGCTATGATCATACCACTGCACTCCAGTCTGGGTGACAGAATGAGACCAAAAAAACTTTTCCTCCCCTTACCAAGGGGGGAAATATTATTTCCTCAAAGATACCTTTAAGTTTAATAATAGAAATTACAAAAACAAGACATTGAAGAGGTAAGACTTTTTAGTTGGGGTGCTTTCAGTGATAAGTGATGGAATACTCAAATCAGAATGGCTGAATCAATTGGAAATTTAATACTTCATGTAGATTCAGATGCTAGGCTTTCCTAAGATCGGTTAATTTAACAGTAACCAATTCAGTAGTGGCAAAAGCATTCTTGACTTCTTTGTGCTTTTGCAGTCACGGTTGCGAGGTCACAGCAGTTGTTCCAAGGATTATGGCCTAACACTTGAGCATCTAAAGGCAAGAAGGGAATACCTTTAAGAATGAGGAGAACATCTAGAAAATTTCAACTTCTGCCCAGGTGCAGTGGCTCATACTTGTAATCCCAGCACTTTGGGAGGCCGAAGCTGGCAGATCACTTGAGGCCATGAGTTTGAGACCAGCCTGGCCAACATGGTGAAACCCCATCTCTACTAAAAATCAAAAAAAAAAAAAAAAAGCTACTCAGGAGGCTGAGGCAGGAGAATTGCTTGAACCCAGGGGCAAAGGTTGCAGGGAGCTGAGATCTCACCATTGCACTCCAGCCTGGGCAGCAAGAGTGAAACTCCATTTCAAACAAAAAAAAAAAAAGAAAATTTCAATTTTTATTTTACTATTCTGATCTA
Source organism: Cheracebus regulus (assembly GCA_963574635.1). Lineage (NCBI taxonomy): Eukaryota > Metazoa > Chordata > Mammalia > Primates > Pitheciidae > Cheracebus > Cheracebus regulus. The sequence continues at coordinate 29,810 of CAUYQU010012225.1, forward strand.
AATCTATTCCAGGCTTAAAGCAGTCAGTGGCTAAAGAGAATGGATTTCTCTTAATTGTTTTGGACTAGTCCATATTTTCCTCTGGGCTGAGAGATAGATACACTTTTATGAGGACATGAGAGGATGATCTTGAATTTTCTTAATAAAATCAGGACTTTGTCAGCAAGAAAGAGATTTATGTCTAGTCACTGTTTGGCAAACTGTTATGTTTTGTTTTAATTACATGTGTCAGATTTTATATTGAGCTCCTACAGTGAAGGCTGCTAGTATCCTTATAGTCATTTTGCTTTTCCTGCTATCCAGGTTGTTTGTATGTATGTATGTAGGTATGTATGTATGTATTTTTGAGACAGAGCCTCACTCAGGCTGGAATGTAGTGCCATGATACTGGCTCACTGCAACCTCCGCCTCCTGGGTTCAAGCAGTTCTGCCTGAGCCTCCCACGTAGCTGGGACTACAGGTGCCCGCCACCATGCCCAACTCATTTCTGTTTTTTTGGTAGAGATGGGATTTCACCATGTTGCCCAGGCTGGTCTTGAACTCCTGACCTCAAATGATCTGCCTCCCAAAGTACTGATTATTAGGTAGCTTTTTTCAAGAATAAGTTCTTAGGAACTGTATTTTCTGATTTCTTTCATAATGAAAAGCATTTCCTTTTGCCTGTATCTTGTATCTTGGCTGTATATAATATTGTTGGGTCACACTTTATTTCTCCTAAAAACGTAAACAACGGGCCTGGAATATTGCTGTGGAGATGACTAACGACACCTCCCTCTCCCTGTATTCTGCTAAGTTTAACCACAATAAGTCTTGATGTTACACAGTCTGTAACAGAATTGTTCAGATTTTTTTTTTCCATTTTCATTTTGTGGAATTTTCTGTTTGAATATACCTTCTGTTTCCCATTCATTAAATTCTGTTTGAGGGACACATTATCTTTTTTATTATCTCTGTTTTTATACCTATCAGATGCTGTCTGCCTGCTTTAATATCTTTTATAAAATATATATCACTGTGATTATTTCAAGTCTTTCTTTTAGCATTTAAAAAATTTTCAGCAATGCGTATTCTTTTCCTTGCTGTTGCTATTTTATTTACTAATTCTGTAATGATACTGTTTTAGTCTTACATTTTTTACTTTGGTTATCTCCTTTTGTACCTTTTCCTATTTTATCATCTCATTTTTGAGCTTTGTATGAACTCATAATTTTTATTTAGCATGGGGACAGTTTTGAGAAGCATCTTCAAACTCAGTTATGTATGCTTCTAGGTTGTGACTTTTGGCTATCTCATGCACATTAGACTCTGTATTATTTTTTGCCTGTAGTTTCTTTGCCATACAACTTTTTAAATGTTGTTTATGCTTCGGAGGCTCTCTTTTGACACTTATTCCTCTATAATTTAGGTAATTTTTTTGCAAATTTTCTCATGTTTTTTGAGATGATTGTTTAAGGGCTATGTATTTTGTATTTTCCTGAAGCCTGTAGGAATGGGAGGGGTGAGTATAATATAAAGCTTGGCTTAGGGCAAAAGAAAAGAGAAAAAAAAAGAGCTTGGCTTAGGGCAGTATGCACTTTTTGGTAGAACTCCAGGCTGGGCTCTTTTATTTTTATTTTTTTGGGAGACAGAGTCTTGCTCTGTCGCCCAGACTGGAGTGCAGTGATGCGATCTTGGTTCACTCTAACCTCTGCTTCCCGAGTAGCTGGGACAACAGGCGCCCTCCACCATGCCAGGCTAATTTTTGTACTTTTTTAGTAAAGATAGAGTTTCACCATATTGACCAGGCTGGTCTTGAACTCCTGAGCTTGTGATATGCCCTCCTTGGCCTCCCAAAGTGCTAGGATTATAGGCGTGAACCATCGCGCCTGGCCTTGGGCTCCTTTTTTTTTTTTTTTTTTTTTTTTTAAACACAGTACTTTATTAAATGCCTTGCCCCAGGTTCTAGATCTCAACTATACCTTAGTCTTATGGGGAATACCCTAGGATTCTATTTTATGTTTTATTTTAATTTTAATTTTTTGAGACAGGGTCTCAATGTGTTCCCCAGGCTGGAGTGCAATGGTATGATCATGGCTCACCACAGCCTCCACCTCCTGGGTCCTCCTCCTCAACCTCCCAGTACCTAAGACTACAAATTAGCATCACCACGCCCAACTCATTTTTTTGCTTTTTGTGGAGATGGGTTCTCATTATGTTTCCCAGGGTGATCTCCAAATCTTGGCCTCGAGTTATTCTCTCACCCTGGCCTCCCAGAGCACTAGAATTACAGGGAGAGCCACTGCACCAGGCCCTCTATGATTTTTTTTTTTTTTTTTTTTTTTTTTTTGAGATAGTCTTGCCCTCTCGTCCAGGCTGGAGTGCAGCGATGCAATCTTGGCTCACTGCAACCTCCACCTCCCAAATTCAAGCAATTCTCTTGCCTCAGCTTCCCGAGTAGCTGGGATTACAGGCGTGCACCACCACGTGCAGCTAATTTTTGTATTTTTAGTAGAGATGTGGTTTCACCATGATGGCCAGGCTAGTCTCAAACTCCTGACCTTGGCCTCCCAAAGTGCTGGGATTACAGGTGTGAGCCACCATGTCCAGCCATGATTTCATGTAATTAATTCTTAGCCTTGATTCTTTACTTCCAGTTTGCACCTCTTTGCTTTTCCTCCCCTCGCCTTCAGTTTTTCCTGTTTCTCCCTTGAAACTAGTACTACTCTTTAGGCAGAAAAGGTTGTTTAGTAGGTAGGAACACATAAAATCACTTCTCTTCAGATTTGGGACTTTCGGTTATATTCTCAGAATTTTTGGGAATTAAGGGGTATGGTTAAGAGCTGAATCCTATGGCTTAGTCTAGGGCAGTTTCTCCCTAATAAAATTTAGTTTACTCCTTGCTTGACAGTTTTTGTTTAATGCATTAATATCTGCCCCTGCTTCCCATTTTGATTGCTTTGGGGATCATTTGGTTGTTTGTTTTTACTGGTTTTCGTTCATTCGTTTTCTACATTGGGAAAATCTGTGATATGATTTCAAATTTCTCTTAAGCATTTTAAGATCCATGTTTACTTAAAATTGGTTTGCTTTATATTTATAATGATATTTTATGTATTTGAATATAGGCACTCTTACTAGAAATTTATTCCATTTCAATATAAAGAATTGAGTCATATTAAAATAACTCACATGTTCTTTTTCTTATGTTATGGCTAAATATTAATTTCTTTTATTGGGCTTTCTGATGAACTTGTCTTGACAATTAGTGATAATGAAATTCTTTCTTATATATTAGCAAATCTTTTAAATAATTTAGAGTTTTCCTGAGAGGTAACTTCAAGCTCAGCATTATATTCTTTCTAGAATTCACTTTCTAATTTGCCCTAGACATTTCTGTTTGTGGTTAACAGATTACATATGTACTCTTCAAAACTCCAAATTCCCTGTTGGCCTGAAGATATGAACTTACAAGTATTATCTTCACTGCTTCTATAAACAGTCCTATACCTATTCTAGTTTGAAAACTGAAACATGGGACCCGTCTCTTGGTTGTTTGTCTTGTGCTAAACTTAAGTTAAAAATTCCTGCATAGGCTGGGTATCATGGCTCACGCCTGTAATCCCAGCATTTTGAGAGGCCGAGGTGGGCAGATCACTTAAGGTCAGGAGTTTGATACCAGCGTGGCCAACATGGTGAAATCCCATCTCTACTAAAAATACAAAAGTTAGCCAGGCATGGTGGCACACACCTGTAATCTCAGCTATGTGGGTGGCTACAGGCATGATAATTGCTTGAATCCGGAAGGTGGAGGTTGCAGTGTGCTGAGATGAAACCACTGCACGCGAGCCTGGGTAACAGAGTGAGACTATCTCAAAAAAGAAAAAAAAAAAACCCTCTGTATTTAACTGCCTTTAGTTTCTTTTATTATCATAAGCTTTTCTCTCCCTTCTGTTTCTGTCTCTTCTTTTTTTCCTCCTCACTCATGATTTTCTATTTTAGAATTTCTCATCATGGGTAACTTACCTACTTTTTCTTTAAATTTTGAAAACTTCTTTTTTTAGGTTTTGGTTATGTTTTTTGGGGGGTGTAGGTAAGAGTCTACCTTGTGCTTGTTTAAGCCATACCTTTCTGTAAAAAAGTAAATAGAATTTTCCTCACAGGGCTATTTTAAGTATTGAGATATCATATATATTTAGAATTATAAACTTTTACAATTCTGATTTTGTATTGCTAGTTAATACATACCGATTCAGTTGAGTGTGACATTGGCTATCTTGACCTAACAAGCCGTGAAGATAATACTTGTAAATTTGTATCTTCAGGCCATGAGGAATTCAGAGTTTTGAAGAGTACGTATATAATCTGTGACCCACGAACAAAACTCACCTGTTAACAATTTTCTGAAATCTCTATTCTTTGACAACATGCTTATTTTAATGGTCATTGTATGCTTCCATAATCATATTTTTTCAAGTACAGCTGTGTTGTTGCACAAGTTGTGTTTCTTTTTTTCCCCCATTGTAAACAGAAGTATGAGACACTATATTTAAATATTTTTACACCTTCCTAGAGGTGAAATTACTAGGTCACATGGTATGAATAATTTTATGGTTTCTAGCTCTTGTTTTAAAAATTGTCAGCTTGGCTCAGTAGTGTGTGCCAGTAGTCCCAGATATTTGGGAGGCTAAGGCAGAAGGATCCTTTAAGCCTAGGACTTCGATATTTTTCCTTAAATTATTAACCAGTTGTTCTAGTTCCATTATTAAGTGATTTTAGTCTTTGCCTTCTGATTTGGAATCTCCTCTTTATCATATACTAAATTTTCTTACATAATTGAGTACTTTAGTGGTTTTTTCCTTTCTTCTATTAATCTGTTAAAATCAGCATATCTTTTTAGTGACAGTCGTTAGACTTCTTTGATTCACATTTGATAGGCTGTTTGTTTGGATATAAACCATGCACAAAGTGTTCCAATGAACATTTGTAATGCTCATTGCAGGCTATGTTTCTTAATGTATCACAGAGGACCAGAGCTCTGTATTGTTCCATTATTTGCTTTGTATGACTTTTTATATCTCCATATTGTATATTTTCACACATGTACATATATGTTTTGCCTTTTACTCTCATGTGTTTTGCAAGTTGTAAGGGTTCATTTGTTTACTTTTTTGTTATTCAGAATCATTCACCATTAAATTTTCTCAGCTCTTATAAACTTGAAGAACGAAGCCTAGAATGGGAAGTAGAATATATAGAGTAAAGGAGGATAGAAAGGCTTCTTAATTATCTTTGTAGGGAGAAAAACATTGGTATGACACTTACAGGCTAGGATCGTTTGAACTTCATAGACAAGAATGTATACATTTGTTATTTTGTTGTGTGTATTAGTCCATTTTCATACTGCTATGAAGAAATGTCTGAGCCTGGGTAATTTATGAAGAAAAAGAGGTTTAATGGACTCACAGTTCCACATGGCTGGGGAGGCCTCACAAACATAGCAGAAAGTGAAGCAGGAGTAAAGGCATGTCTTACATGGCAGCAGGCAGGAAAGCGTATGCAGGGGAACTGCCCTTTATGAAACCATCTCAACTGTGAGATGTATTCACCATCACGAGAGCAGCTCAGGAAAAACTCGCTGCTGTGATTCAGTTACCTCCCACCAGGTCCCTCCCATGACACATGGGGATTATGGGACCTACAATTCAAGATGAGATTTGGGTGAGGACACCGCCAAACCATATCAATGTATTAACACACAAATATCCTAATATTGTTTCTTTTGTTTTTTGTTTTTTTAAATAAATGGGGTCTCACTCTGTCACTCAGGCTTGAGTGCAGTGGTATGATCACAGTTCACTACAGCCTCAACTCTCCAGGCTCATGCGATCCTCCCACCTCAGCCTTCCTAGTAGCTGGGACCACAGGTTTCCACCACAACACCTGGCCAATTTTTAATTTTTTGTAGAGATGGGATCTCCCTACGTTTCCCAGGCTGGTCTTGAACTCCTGGGCTTAAGTGTTCCATCTCCCTTGGCCTCCCAAAGTGCTGGGATTACAGTTGTGAGCCACTATGCCTGGCCTATATTGTTATTTTCAATTTGTGCTTTCTTTAGCTCCCATGACCCAATTGTGTATTATAGTCTGGTTTCAGTTAAACTGTTGCTTTAAACCAGCCGACGACTTTTAACGGCTTATAACAGGTGAGCTCAGCAGGGATGATTTGTCTTTCTTCCATATGATATCAGCCGGATTTACTCATGAGGATTCATTAAGCTGGTGGCTAGCTGGGTGGTCACTGTTGGTCTTACTCACGTGTCTGGCGCTAGGTGCTGCTGGCTATAGGCTAGAGTACCTCAGTTCTTCCCCATATGACCTCATTCTCCATTTGGCCTCTCCATGAGGATAGTGTGGAATGCTTCTTTATGTGGTGGCTGAGAACTGAGGTGGCAAATGTGGAAGCCATAAAGACTTCTTAAAACTCCAGGTTCCTGAGCTCATACACCACCATCACTTCTGCCACATCCTGTTGAGTATCACAAGTCATAAGGGTAACCTAGGTTCAAGGAAGTTGAGAAGAGGACCTCTTAGGATGAGAAAAGTAGAAATAGCCCATTGCAGAGAATGTGGCATGATTCTTTGGGGAGTCATTATTTGCCACAGTCAAAGTAACTTTTAGATAAAAATGTTTCCTAAGAAGTCTGAATTAGAAACATTATTGGGTGTGAAGATAAATTGTGCCCAGGAGTTCGAGAACAGTCTGGGCAACAGGCTGTAGAGACCCCTGGCTCTACAAAAAAAAATAAATAAATAAAAAATTAGCCTATAGCCAGGCATAGTGGCATGTGCCTATAGTCCCAGCTACTCTGGAGGCTGAGGTATGAGAATTTCTTGAACCCGGGAGGCAGAGGCTGCAATGAGCTGAGATGGTGCCACCACATTCTAAAAAAAAAAGCCTGATGTGGTAGCATGTGCCTATAGTCCTGACTACTTGGGAGGCTGAGGTGAGAGGATCTCTTGAGCCCAGGAAGTCAAGGCTATAGTGAGCTGTGATTGTACCACTGCACTCCAGTCTGAGTGACAAGAGTGAGGCCCTGTTTCAAAAAGAAAAAAGTATTATTGTGTTAATTTACATTTACTGTTGCTAAAGTACTAACATTGCAGCCTGAAAACATCTCACATACTTAGATCAGAAATTAAAAGCAAAAAAAATGGCAGTATTTTGGGGTCATTAGAGTAAAACATCTATCTTTAATTTGTATGCATTTTGTTCTGTTTGTGTGTAAACCTTTTAGGGCAAGGACAGTGATACCAATCTTTCATGATTTGAAAAGATTAACGCTCCTCAGTGGTCAGATTTTAAGCATCATGAGAAATAAATAAATTCAGTTAACTCCTTGAAATAGTAGTACATTTCACACCCAATACTGTTTTTTAATGTAATGATTCAAACAACAGAATATTTTGATAAAAATTATCTGACATTAGGTTGGACTTCCAATATGCAGTTAACTTTTTATTTTGTGGAATTCCTTTTTATATTTAGCTCATCAGCTTTAGCACTTTATAGCACACCCTAACTTTATCTGAATTTTTTTGTTAGAGATAACTAATTCATCTATTTTTTTTTTGAGTAAACCCAGGAAAGAATTTTTTGCTGGAGTGTCTGTGCCTCTAGTTTCTGGAGAAATTCTCATTCATGGTAGAGGAAAATCTGGTACATTTCAGTTGTGAAGTGCTATGTAAACTTTAAAGAGCTATTTTTAAATGTCCACAAAGCATTTGATGTTTTTAAGAAGAAAAAGTGTATGTTTTGCTGAATGTAAATGTAGCAAATAATTACAGATTTCAGTTGTTTGTTTGTATTATTTTAGACTGATCAAGGATAAAGGAGCTGAACTTATTTAAAAACATACACTAGTATTACTTGCGTATATATAAAACAACACTATGATCAGAGGAAGTAATTTTTGATAGAAGTATTTGTTAATATTTTAAATTACTAGTTGTAATAAAACTCTACAGCATATATAGGGGCTACAGTTCAAATTTAAATTGGATTTTACTTATATTCATTTTTAGAAATACAAAGAGAAGGACAAACACAAGCAAAAACACAAGAAGCAGCCAGAACCATCACCTGCATTGGTTCCATCCTTGACTGTTACTACAGAAAAAGTAAGTTTTGAGTATCATATTTTGTTTTATATAATAAGTAGTTATTGTGCTGATTTTCACCTCTAAAAACGGTTTTCATTCCCTAGCTTTTCCCACCTTTTCAACCATACATCAGGCACTTAGAATTCTCATTTTCTTTTCTTTCTTTCTTTCTTTCCTTCTTTCTTTCTTTCTCTTTCTTTCTTTCTTCCTTCCTTCCTTCCTTCCTTCCTTCCTTCCTTCCTTCCTTCCTTCCTTCCTTCCTTTCCTTTCCTTTCCTTTCCTTTCCTTTCCTTTCCTTTCCTTTCCTTTCTTTCCTTTCTTTCCTTTCTTTCCTTTCTTTCTTTCTTTCATTTTTTTGGAATGGAGTTTTTTGCTCTTGTCACCCAGGTCATCCGCCCGCCTTGGCCTCCCAAAGTGCTGGGATTATGGGCATGAACCACCACGCCAGGCCTAGAATTATCATTTCTTAATCCTTTATCTACCTTCTGTTTATTCTGTACTTGTCTCCAAAGCCTGTTAAGTAAGGATAACAAGTGGGAAGAACATTGAGACAGAGAATTTTGGCTGTGGATAGACTTCATTCACCTGAGATGTTGAATTCTGGCCTTGCCTCTTACTGATTGAATGTTTAGGTTAATTAACCTCTGTGTAACTCAGTTTTATCATTTGTAAAGTGGGGGAAATGATTAGTGAAATTGAAGGACAGAATACATGTAAAGCAATTAGAACAGTGTTTGGTTCATAATAAGAATAAATATTAAGTATTACTAGGACTATTATCTTGTGGTTAATATGAAAACAGGGAGGCTGAGACAGAATAAGTAAGTTGGGAAATGGAGTAGGAGATGAATCTAGGGTGAGGGGCCCATTATACAAGGCCTTGTAGGCCAGTGTAAGGACTTTGTGTTCAATTTGACCGAAAAGTGAGCTATTGGAGGTTTCTGAATTGAGATGTAACATGTTCTGACTTAAGTTTTGAAAGGACCTCCGGCTGCTTTGTCTTGGACAGGCTGTGTAAAGTCAGAATGGAAGCAGGGAGGCCATTAGGAAGGTATGCAGTCATCCAGAGAGAGATGGTGGTAACAATAGAGGTAGCGATAGGTGATCAGATTCTGAATACATACAAAGGTTGAGCCCTTGTGACTTTCTTACATATAAGTTAAAGGCATATGAGAAAGAGAGGATCCAAGGATGATTCCAGAGGTTTTGGGTCAGGTCACTAGAAGGTATGGAGTCACTGTTAACAAAGAGGGGAAAGACTGTGGGCATAGCTGGTTGAGGGGAAAGAGAAGAATTCAGTTTGGGATATGGTTTTAGTTTTCTATTGCTGGCAGAGGAAATTACTACAATATACCAGTTTAAAACAACATACACTTATTAGTCGTCGTTCTATAGGCCAGAAGTCTGAGTGGACTTAGCTGTTTCCTCTAGTGAGAGTCTCTGAAGACCAAAATCAAGGTGTTGGATGGCGTGGGTTCTTAAAGAAGCTGTTTCTACGTTGGTCAGATTATTGGCAGAATGTATATGCTTATAGGCTTGATGAGGTTTTTGGCAAAATATGGCTTCTTGTGGTTGATTGTAGGACTGAGGTGCCCCTTACCTTGCTGCCTGTCAGGTGGGGGTCAGCCCTTGGCACCTAGAGCCTTTCTTTGTTTTCTTGTGCCATGTGTCACGTGATCTCCTCCATCTCAGAGGTAGCAATGTCTTGTTGAATTCCTTTTACACTTGGAATTTCTTCTGTATCTCTGTTGCTTTTAGTTGGAGAAAGTTCTCTTTTTAAGCTCATGTGATTAGATTGGGTCTACTCGAAAAGTTCAAGGTAACTTCCCTAATTTACAATCCATAAGTTTAATTACATCTGCAAAGTAGCTTTTGCCATGTAATATAACATATTCACAGGTTTCAGGAATTAGAATATGGACATCTTGGTTAAGGGATGCTGTTCTGCCTACCACAGATACGTTGGGGTAGAGATTTATCTATTAATATTAGACATCTAAGTAGATATGCTGACTAGCCAGTTGGATACCTAGTCTGGTATTCAGAAAAGTGATCTAAACTTTGGATATTAAATGTGGGAGTTGTATACATATAGAGTTATTTAAAGCCATTACACTGAAATGATACCACTAAGGGAGAAATGAGTGCAGGTAGAGAAGACAATAGGCCTTAGGAGGCCCAGGAACCTCCTGTGTTGAAAGGTCTGGAAGAGGAGGTACAAGCAACAAAAGAGACTTGAGAAGAGGCCAGAGTTTGGAAGAAAACTAAGATGATGTGGTATGCTGGAAGCCAAGTTAAAGAAAGGTGGGGATAGGAGAACTGTGTCATATATGAAGGACTAGCTCTTTGATTTAGTCATATGGAGGTCATTACTGACCTTGATGAGCAGTTTTAAAGTACTGATTGAGGCAAAAGCCTGATTGGAGTGCTTTATAGAGACAGTGGGGGAGAAAAGTCAGACAGTGTGTATAAATGATTGCTTTGAGAAGCTTTGCTTCTCAATAGGAGAAGAGGTCATGGAAGTGGAGATGATGAAGGATATTTTTAAAAATAAGATAAATAATGGGATGTTAGGTGCACTAATAGGAATGATTCAGTAGAGAGGAGGAATAATGAAATGATAGAAAAGACAGGAATATTGCTACAGTGATGTCCCCTAGAATATGAGAAGGGATGGGATTTGGGGGAAAACATCTTGTGATAAATTCAGAGTTTTTTCAGTTAAGTAAGAAGCAGTGATTTTAGTTGTGACGATTTGAGGAGTATTTTTTTTTTTTTTTTAAAGAGACAGGGTCTTGCTTTGTTTCTCAGGCTGGAGTGCAGTGGCTATTCACAGGTGATCCCACCGCTGATCAGCATGGGAGTTTTGATCTGCTCCGTTTCCAACCTGGGCCAGTTCACCCCTCCTTAGGCAATCTGGTGGTCCCCCCGCTCCTGGGAGATCACCATACTGATGTCGAACTTAGTGCAGACACCAGTTCGGCATACCCAGAACTCCTGGGCTCAGGCTATCCTCCCACCTCAGCCTCCTGAGTAGCTGGGACTACAGGCACGCGCCACCGTGCCAGGCCAATTTTAGGAGTATTAGAGATTTGAACAAAGAAAAAAAAAGCATGAGATAGTTAACTATAATTATGTGAGAGAAAATTACTATGATGTGTATGATTTCTGGGTAGCCACAAGGTTCTACCTGAGGTTCATAGTCAAGACTTTAAGGTGAGACAGATTTGCACAGCTTTTTGTTTTTCTCTATTCTTGTTCATCTTTATGGATGTGGGCACAGAGTAGGATTTGGTCAGGCTATTATTTTACCATCTGAATATAGTGAATGAGTGAGGGTAAATGCCAAGGGGGTTATAATGATGGATCATTATATTTAACCCCAGTGGGTAGGGAAATAAGAACAATAGATGATAGGGGATAGTATATACTGGTTAGTGGTTTCTGGTGAAATTAAAGGATTGTTGAAGGCTGGACACCGTGGCTCATGCCTATAATCTCAGTACTTTGCAAGGGTGGGGCAGGAGGATTGCTTAAGCCCAGGAGTTTGAGACCAGCCTAGGCAACGTAGCAAGACCCCAAAGATTGTTGGAGTAGTCAAGAGTGAATTAGAAATATGAAGTGGTATTTAAGAGTAGGATATATGAAATGGAGATTATTGAGGGTTTGAGATTATTTAGTAATATCAGAATCTAGGATGTGATCAGGGTGTGAGGGGCTGATGTAGGGCAGAAGACAAGATCAATGAAGGAGAGGTTATCAAGGAACGGAGATAGTGAAGGTTATAAAAGGTTGTCTAGATGTATATTGAATTATCTAAGAAGTAAAATAAGAGTAATGTTGAAGACTGACAGTAAAATAGGTCCTAAGGCAGTGGTTGGCAAACTTTTTCTGTCAGGGGCTGAATGCTAAATATTTTAGGTTTTGTATGCCATACTGGCTCTTTTTAGTACTCAGACCTTTCCTTCTGTACAGAGTAGCCATAGACAATTTGTAAACAAGCATATGTGGCAGTGTTCCAGCAAAACTTTATTTATGGACCCTTAATGAAATATACTTATATATGGAATATAAGTAAATTCCATATACTTATTATTAAGTATATACTGGTTAATAGTTTCTGGTTTAAGTTCCACATACTTAATACTTATAAGTATATGGAACTTAAATTTCATATAATTTTCACATGTCATGAAATAGTCTTTTTATTTTTTTATTATTTATTTATTTTTTAAATCTCTTTTTTATTTTGTCATGCATGAAGACGAATTGGTTTTTTTAAAAAGCCGTTTAAAAATATTAAAATAGCTGGGCACGGTGGCTCACGCCTGTAATCCCAGCACTTTGGGAGGCCAAGGCAGGCGGATCATGAGGTCAAGAGATCAAAACCATCCTGGCCAATATGGTAAAACCCCACCTCTACTAAAATATAAAAATTAGCTTGGCGTGGTGGTACGCACTTGTAGTCCCAGCTACTCGGGAGGCTGAGGCAGGAGAATCGCTTGAACCTGGGAGGCGGAGGTTGCAGTAAGCCAAGATCACGCCAGTGTACTCTAGCCTGGTGACAGAGCGAGACTCCATCTCAAAAAAAAAAACCAAAGATAAAAATAAAATAAAAATACTAATATTATTCTTAGCTGTTGAGCTATAAAAAAAACAGGTGGATGACTAGAGGGCTTGTAATGTATCCTACTCTAATGATGAGACGTAATGGGTGCTAATGTCTGGTGACATCAGTTTTTTTGCTGGAAAGGTTTTAAGAGAGTTGTAGAATTAATATTGAGGGACAAGGAAACCTACCTCATCATCCAAACCCAGTGATACAAGAGCTGTGGGAGGAGAGTAACAATGAGATAGCTATAGAATAAACAGTGAATTTCAGGGTCAGTCTAAGTTTTTGTTGGGGCAAGAAGCAGAAGGGATGTTCAGAGAAAAGGATGAGGTACACTGCACCTTGTTTTCAGAGCATAATGGAAGACTTTTGGCTGTTGAAGGAGGGGTGGCAGGTGTGGACATAGTAGGGAAAGTTCATAGCTGTGTGAATGAGGCAGATGAGGATGGAACTGGAATCTTTTGATGACTGACATAAAAACAGGAGAAAGTTGTTATCAGATTGGCCCTGGTAGACTTCAAGCAAATAAGGTGAGGACTTGAGTGTTTGAAGAGGTTGGGTAGAGAGGTAGTTTGGGTTCCTTCTTGATCCTGATGGCTGCTAGAAGACTTCAGTCATAGATTCCTTTTCAGGGAAGGGTGTCATTTTACTGTTGGTTCACCACACTCTTATCTTCTCTTGATGGAGTGATAAGGATAGGTCAGGGAAAGCAAGACCGTTTTACCCAGAACTTTAGGGCTCCTTCTAGACTAGCTGTTTTTTGTTTTTTTTTTTTTTAAATTATTGATATATCATAGTTGCACATATTTTGGAGTTACATGTAATATTTTGATACATCTATACAATGTGTAGACTCCATGGTTGATGATAGTAGAGCCACACTTAAGTTGAAGGTCAAGGGAACTTTAATTCACCACTGTAATTTTTAAATGTCTGTATCACGTAGTGTTAGCACGTTTTTAAGCTTCGTTTACTATCTTATTCCTTAGTAAAAAAATTCCATTTCATTTATTTCTTCATTAACTTAGATTATACTGCCTTATATTTTTTAGTGCACTTTTTTGGTGACTAACCTTTAACGCTTTTGTATTATAAATGTTTTAAAACTAGGAATTAGCAACAAGTAACTACTTCAATATTATATTAATGTGTTATCACTATCACCTTTTAAATATTGCAGTGATAATCTACCACTGTAATATTTTCACACAAATCTTTGATAACCAGTAGTGGACCACTGGTGATACTTAAGTATTGTTCACTAAGACGATTATCAGAGGGAGTGAAAGTGTTAAGTGTCTTTTCCAGAAACTGTAGCTCTTCATTTTTATGATTAGGGGATTTTGGTTCTTAGGCAAAAGATGATTGGATAGAACACATAGGATTCTGTCTCTGCAGGGAATTGATGTACGGAGTCCTTTAATATGACAAAATAAGGCTGGGTATGGTGGCTCATGCCTGTAATCCCATCACTTTGGGAGGCTGAGGTGGGTAGATCATGAGATCATATATGTATATATGACATATATATATGTGGTCATACATACATATATGACAAAACAAGTAGAGGCAGCTTGTGTTTTAGGGAAGTGTGGTTACTTCTCTGATTTCCCCAATTTATAGTCTTTCTGAGCACTTCAAGCTGGTTTCCTTCTTCCCGTGGTAGAACGGGATATATTTCCAAGGGAAAAAAGGGGAGATGCCAGGTGGAGTGGCTCACGCCTATAATCCCAGCACTTTGGGAGGCCGAGGCAAGTGGATCACTTGAGGCCAGGCGGTTGAGACCAGCCTGGTAAACATGGTGAAACCCTGTCTCTACTAAAAATATAAAAATTAGCCGGGCGTGGTGGCCCATGCCTGTTAATCACAGCTACTTGGGAGGCTGAGGCAGAAGATTCATTTGAACCCAGGAGGCAGAGGTTGCAGTGAGCCAAGATGGCGCCACTGCACTCCAGACTGGGTGACAGAACAAGATGCTGTCTCAAAAAAAAGTAAGGGGAGAAAGTCTTCGCTCTTGACATAATAGAGATTTGCTTGCTGTCAATGTTATTTTGCTAAAGAAATTCCTAGATGCTTATAATCCACAGTACTCTTTTATAAATTGATGAAATTGAACTTCACACCTTATTAAAAGTAATATTTTAACATATTACATTTCATTATTAGAAGACTTAGTTGTTTCTGACCATCATTATAGATAGCTCACAATTTTTAGTTGTTTGAATTTTGAGGTAATTTAGCTTTTTAAATACAGTTTTTGTTTGTTTTCAGAAGTTTTTCATGCACTGGAGATACTAGATCAGGTTTTTTGCCTTTATCCTTGCAACATTTTTAGGAGAGGATAAAGGAAAACCTACTTTTAAGTACATCTTTCAATTGGCTGTTAAAGTTTGTGCTGATTTTTAAGACTTTTAGTAGAAAATTTGAATTAATTTTTGTGTGTAATGTAAAATTTTTAATGTTTTTTGAAGGATTAACTTTTAAAGAAAACTTTAGAACTTTGAAGTTATAATGAAATCAAGTGGAGATTTATCTACTCCTTTTTTTTAAAGTAACTTTTATCTCTTCGTTCTTTCCTTAGTTAAGCTTTTATAAAAAGTAAATTTAATTTTGAAGGAAATATAAATACATACAAGATATTCTAAAGTCTAATATATCACAAATATATTATACACAATACATTGCACATACTTAAAGTAGAAACATTGATAACATTTTGAGATATGTACACATTAGTGAAACTATCACCACAATCACAGGCAAGAGTTTCCTTGTGAATTTTTTTTTTTTTTGAAAGAAAAAGAGAGAAAAGAGTGAAAGAAAGTAAAAAAAGAATGAAAGAGAGAAAGAAAGAGGAAGAGAAAGAGGGAGAGAGAACGGGATTCTTGTTCTATTTCCCAGGCTAGAATGCAGTCTAAAAATGGGTATTAAAAACCTCTTTTATTCAAATAATTGTGCTTAACAATGGAGACAGGAAGGAATAGGGGATGAAAATAAGAAACAAGCAGCCAACCAATATTTTATTTAAACCTGTGAGATGCTATGCAATTGCTGAGGAGTGATTTACTTCCAGTTATGTGGTTACTTTTAAAATAGGTGTAATGTGATACTGAGAAAAATGTATGTTTTGTGGATTTGGGGTGGAGAATTCTGTAAATATTTGTTAAGTTTACTTGTTCCAGGTCTGAGTTCAAGTCCTGGATGTCCTTGTTAATTTTCTATCTCGTTGCTCTGTTTAATA
>CAUYQU010012227.1:0-16554 GCA_963574635.1 Cheracebus regulus
GAACAGAATGGAATGGAATGGAATGGAGAATGAATGGAATGGAGAATGGTATGATATGGAACTAAATGGAATGGAATTGAGAATGGTATGGAATGGAATGGAATGGAGAATGGAATGGAATAGAATGGAGAATGGAATGGAGAATGGAATCAGGAATGGAATGGAGAGTTGAATGGAATGGAATGGAGAGTGGAATCGAGAATGGAATTGAATGGAGATTGGAATGGAATGGAATGGAATGGAGTGGAGAATGGAATGGAGTGGAGAATGGAATGGAATGGAGGATGGAATTTCATGGAATGGAATGGAGAATGGAATGGAGAATTGAATGGAAGGGAATGCAATGGGTAATGGAATGGAATGCAATGGGTAATGGAATGGAATGGAATGGAATGAAGAATGGAATGGAACAGAGATTACAAAGGACTGTAATGGAATGGAGAATGGAATGGAATGGAGAATGGAATGGACTGGAATGGAATGGAGAATGGAATGGAATCAGATTGGAATGGAGAATGGAATGGAATGAAATGGAATGGAATGGAGAATGGAATGGAATGGAACAGAGAATGGAGTAGAATGGAATTGAACGGAGAATGGAGTGTAATGGAATGGAACGGAGAATTTAGTGAAATGGAATGGAACAGAGAATGGAATGCAATTAAATGGAATGGAGAATGGAATGGAATGGAATGAAACGGAGAATGGAATAGAATGGAATGGAATGGAGAATGGTATGGAATGGAATGGAATGGAGAATGGAATGGAAGAGAAAATGGTATGGAATGGAGAATGGAATGGAGAATCGAATGAAATGGAACAGAACGGAGAATGGAATGGACTGGAATGAAATCAAGAATGGAATGGAGAATGGAATGGAACAGGCAATGGAGTGGAATGGAATGGAACGGAGAATGGAATGGAATGCAATGAAATGGAGAATGGAATAGATCAGAGAATGGAATGGAATGGCATGCAACAGAGAATGGTATGGAACGGGGGATGGAACGGAGAATGGAATGGAATGGAGAATGGAATGAAATGGAATGGATTAGAATGGAGAATGGAATGGAAGGGAGAATGGAATGGAATGGAGAATGGAATGGAATGGAGAATGGAATGGAATGGAGAATTGAATAGAATGGAATGGAATGGAATCGAGAATGGAATGGAAGGGAGAATGGAATGGAATGGAATGCAATGGAATGCAATGCAATACAATACTGGTGTTTTACCTATTCTTTGACTCTCCATTTTTCTCTCTTTCTATCCTTACATATACAGATTTTTTATTATAAAAGCAAAAAAGAAAAATGATGATAGAAGAGGTATTTTTTCCCCTGTAATTAAAATAAAATATAAAGTAAAAATTCAGCCAGGTTAAAATATCTAACTTTTGAAATAATGTTTTGACTTTTCTATATCTTTTTGTTTTACAAGAAATTTCCCATTAACTCTGGCAGTTTTCATGTACCTTGTGGAAATGTGAGGAAATTGAGAGAACCCCTTAACTGAGTTAAATTATGAGAGCCAGTTCCTAGCTCCCTTGCTAGTATTTAGAAATCTCCTTGATGCTTTATAGCACCTTTTTGACAAAAGAATCCCTTTCATCATTTAAAAATATTGTGTAATATAACAGAGAGAAAATGGCATAAAATCTAAATATATGGCTTAACAACTTGCTGTAAAACAAACACTGTGTAAATACTCCACAGGTCAAAATAGAAAATTGCCAGAAACTTCCTGTGTACTCCTTCCAGATAGTAATCCACTGTTTCCTCAACCCCAAACATGCACAAAAGTCAACACTATCCTGCTTTTTTTCAGTATTTAAATATTCCTTCTCTTCATAGTTTTACCATCTATATATTGTTATCCTTTTTATAAAAATAGATTTATCTTTTAGTTTTGCCTGTTTTTGAATTTTATATTAGATTTGTACTTGTGTATTTTTTCTTTCTTGATTTTTACATTCAACATTAAAACTCATCAAATTCACCTATATAATTATGTTTAGCTAGTGGTATACTGAAGCTGGTGCATACCAGTTTGTGAGAGCTGATTCTATGTATCTTTTCTCAGCCTCATGTTTATATTGGTAGCTTGAATTTGGCCACAGTAGGGGCATTTACACCATGAAAGTGGTCACATGTAACAAATCATTGTTTTCTTTCCAAAAGCCAGTCATTCAACATTAGCCAGAACACCAGTGCATTTAACTATAGTTAAACCATTTCAATTGCTGTACATTATTTCATTATATAAATATATCAGAGTTTATCAATTCTTTTGCTGAGGGACAATAGGGTCATTTCCAGTTAGTCCACTTAATAACTCTCTTGTACATGTACCCTGATGTTCACAAGCACATAAATATGTAGGGTATATTTCATGAAGTGAAATTGTTGGGTCACACTTCAGGCTCACCTCTCTGATCTCTATTCTCTTTGATCTTGGCTCAGTAACTCCTTTCTACCGTATTAGTATTTTTAAGCTTCTCAGATGATGTTTCTTGCTTATTTGTTTACTTGCTTATATTTTGTCCAGTTGTTTTCTTTGGATTGGTTTGTTTTTAATGTTATTCTGTGAGAAGGTTGGTATAATTTATCAAAACTTATATTATCAAAAGCTTATCACTGTTGCCTCATAGCCCAATAGTACCTTGGAGCAATTTCTGTTTTCATTGCCTCTTCAGTTGCAACATTAGACAAATAGCTGAAGTGCTGACACAGGGCTTTTTCACAGACAACTTTTAATGGATATATAAAATCATCCACCCTGTGAGAAAAAAATGATGTCAGCAAAGGATAAATACCCTACAGTTTAGAATAGAGCAGGATCTCTATACACTATACATTTCTTGGCTCACAGCACAATATTCTGCTCACAGGGAGCATCAGTTGTCAAAACGGGTTCTGATTTATTCTATTGTACTGTGGCCATAAGAATGGTCTGGGGCAAGACTTCAGTGAGTGTAAATGGTTCCTTTCTTCTATTTTTTTTTCAAGTTTCATTTGTGCTTGAGGGAGTTGTGGAGGTTAGGGAATACGAAAGAGTGAAGGCAGGATGAAAAGTGCCTCACTCCATCGCTTTACCTAAAAGTACGTTCCATTCTGTTCCTGATAACTAGTGTACTAAGGGCTGTCCAAAGAGTCTCCATTTGACTTCCTTGTATCCTAGACCTCTTCTGATCCCCCATATACAAAATTTAACAATCTTAAGTACTGTTTTCTCAGAGTTCTGCTTTCTGCATGCTGAAAAATGTCTAATTCCTATTACCGTATTTCTCTTTGCAAGACATGAATATTTTAGTGATTTTTTATTCTGTATTTGAACTTCAACGATTACTCTATATCCCAAGAGACTACTGAGGAATATTTAATGGCAAACAGTGTATTTGAAGGATTATACTTACCATTTTATAGAATCTGCTAAAAATGCCATGACAGTGCTAAAAATGTAGAAAGCTGTAAGTGACTATCTTGCCACTGTAATAGAAGAAACAAGATAATGTACAAAATTGTAACTTTCCTTGAGCCAGTTGAAGGTCTCAAGGCAACAATGTAAAATGAATTCCAAAGAATGACAAGTCCCACCAAGGAAAGAGGTACGAACAAACTGCTTTACCCTGGCAGGGCATAGGAAGAAGAGAAGTTCTACATATATATATGAGAAGGAAGCTAAAATTTTAACAAATTCCTGAAACCAAAATGTGAACTAGTGTGACAGTGTAAAATACCTTAGAACCCCACTCCTTCCCATGGTTTTTCCACGGGTTTCTCCCAGGTACTCATGAGAAAGACTAGGGGGCAGCAGACATAAGAGCACAGGTATGAAACATCACCCAATTCCTAGACCATTCTTCCTGTGGAGCAAAAGCCTTAAGCCTCTGGCAGAAAGACAGGAAATACTCTTTTATTCATGGTCCTGGGAAAGATATATTGCTTCTGGGGAAGGGTAGGGAAAAAGACTCTCTGTCACTAGGATAAAGGCAGAAACCCTTTCTGTGGTCCAGAGAGATTCATTGCTTTGGAGAGAGGGGTAGAAGCAAAAGCCACGAGAGAAAATATTTAAAAATCTTCCTCTTCCTAGTCACAAGCAAAAGTAAACTGCCATTGTAAGAGTGGAGGAAACAAGTCATAACCAAACCATTAGCCTGAACCAAATGAAAAGGAATAGCAATCTACCATGTGGATAAGGAACAAGAAACCCTCTTACTACAGTTTCCTCCCTAAAATAACACTACTGTTGAAGGAAGACTAAAATTGAAAGCTTCTTCCACCCAAGATCCTCTTCAGATACAAGAAATAATTTTGTTGCCATAGGGGTAGGAAAAACAGGAATGGTCAGAAATTTCTACTCCATATTCTCAGGCATACATAGCCAAAGACTGAACCTGGATGAGGAGAACTGAGAATTTCCCCATTTCCTCCTCCCAAGATGAGCCCTACACCAAGAAACAAGCATCAAGTACTTTTCTCTGGAGGAGGGGCAAGCGCATAGACAGAGATCCATTTAATAAAAGGTGTGCAGGGTCTGTTGAAAGCTGAGGGTGAAACAGGCAAGCATGGGCAAAATTCCTTAGTGCCCAAGACCCCATATGAATAAAAAAAGTAACACAGCTTACCATTGGAGGAATTTTAAGTCTATGGTACACTGAAGATGACTAAAATTAACAAATAAGATGTAATCCTAGCTAAACTACTAACTAGATTGCCTTAGACTACTACATACTAATAGCCTGATGGAAGAAAGATGTGATCATTTCTAGGTATAAGTATCACTTATGTCACTCTCTATACAATGTCTAGGATTCAAACAAAAATAAAGTGTATACAGTTGGACCTTTGCATCTGTGAGCTGTGCATGCATAAATTTACCCAATCATGGATCACAAATATTTAAACAATCCAATAAATATAACAAAATAACAAAAATCAATACAATAAACAAGTAAGTATATTACTCCATTCTCACATTGCTATAAAGAAATACCTGAGACTGGATAATTTATAAATAAAAAGGTTTATTTGACTCATGGTTCTGCAGGCTTTGAAGGAAGCATGGTGGCATCTGCTTCTGTGGAGTCCTCAGGGAGCTTTTACTCATGGCAGAAGGCAAAGCAGGAGGAGCAGGAATCTTACATGGCAGGAGCAGGACCAAAGTGGTGGCTGGGGCAGGGTGGGGGGATGGGATGCCACACATTTTGAAACAACCAGCTCTCACTAGAACTCACTCACTATCATGTCACAGTACCAAGGGGAAAATTCACCCCCATGATCCAGTCACCTCCTACCAAGCCCCACCTACAGCATTGAGGATTACAGTTTGATGAGATTTGGACAGGGACACAGATCCAAACTGTATCAGAAAGCAAAAGTAACTCAAGGTCAGAAAATAAAATAAACAGAAACAGAACCTGAGATAATCCCAATATTAGAACAATGAAATAAGATGTTTTAAATAACTGTAATTATTCTAAAATAAACAGTAAATTATTTAGTGCAAAAAGCAGAAAACATACATGAATAGATGGAGCTTTTGAGCAGAGAGATGGAAACTATAAGAAAGAATTAAATGGAATTTCAAAAGTTAAAAAATTAGCAATAAAGAATTTATTGAAAGAATTTGTTAGCAAACTGAACAGAATTGAGGACAAATTAGTAAACTTAAATATAGGCTAATAGGAATGATCTAAACAGAAATACAAGGAGATAAAAAGTGTATAGAAACAGAACATCCAAGAGATGCGGGAAAATAGTAGAGAGCTAACACAAATAGATTTGGAGTCCCAGAGAGAAAATGGATCAGAAGAAGTTTATGAGAATATTGATTGACAATTTTCCAAATTAATGAAAGACAAGAAATTATAGATACAAGAATCACAGAAATGCTAAAGTACAGGATACCTCAAAATAAAATAATAAAGTGTATACAGTTGAACCTTTGTATCTGTGAGCTCTACATGCATAAATTTAACCAATTACAGATCAAAAATATTCAAACAATCCAATAAAATAACAAAATAACAATAAAAATCAATACAGTATAACAACTAGCATTTACATTGTGATTTAAGGTGTATGGGAAGTTGTGTATATGTCATATGCAAATACTATGCCATTTTATATGAAAGACTTGAGCATCCACAGATTTTGGTATTCATAGGGGATTCTGGAACAAATCACCCATGAATACCAAGGGACAACTGTATAAAAATGCCACTAGATACAGCATAAATTAATGAAAACAAAAAATAAGGAGAAAATCTTGAAGCCAACTAGAATAAAAGGAAATATTACATAAAGAATAACAAGTAAGAATTAAAGTAGATTTAATGTCATAAATTATGCAAATGGAAAACAATGGTCCAACTTCTTTAAAGTATTGAATAAAAAATAAGCTATCAACTCAGACTTCTATATTCAGTAAAATTACTTTTCATAAATGAAGGTGATAGACTTTTCAGAAAGTGACAAATAAGAAGGAAAAAATGTCTAATGCCAACAGACCTTGTCAACAACATAAGAGGAAGTTCTATGGGAGAAAGGAATATGATAACATGCAGAAATTTCAATCTACCTAAAGAAATACTAGTTGCTGGAAATGGTAAAAATGAGAGTAATATAAAAACCCATTCCCTTTTCTTGTTTTTAAAGGAAATCAAGAAGAGTAACAATGGATTATGGGATTTCTGTTAGAAATAACATATACTATCTGTAGAAGTAAAATGTATGACAATAGTAGCACAAAGGAATAAAGGGAAAAGAACAGAAGTATATTTTTATAAGGGTCTTATACAGGAAATATATGATTTGAGGGTATAATGTGATAAATTCAATTTGTGCACTGTAAACTCTAAAACAACTAAAGTATAACTAATAAATCAATAGTGTAGGTATAATAGAAACAAAAATATTCAATTAATACAAACATAGACACAGAAAACAGGAATAAAGAACTAATAAATTATGGAAGTAGTGAAAAAACAACTAGCAAGAGGAAAGATTATAATACAACCATAGAAAAAATTATATAAAATCAAAGCACTTCAAACATTCCATTTACAAGACAGAAATTTTTAGGTTGATTTTAAAAAGTAAAATTCAACTCTATGCAACCTATCAGGATCCTACCTCAAATATAAATTCACAGAAACATTAAAAATAAAAGGATAGAAAGAGATGGACTAGGCAAACACAAATCCAGAGAAAGCTGGATTCCTTGGAATAACAGTAGACAAAGTAGATTTCACAACAAAGTATATTACTAGTGATAAATAAAGATATTATGTGAAGGGATTAATTATTCAAGACATCATTACAATTCCCAGTGTATATGCAGTTGACATCAGAGCATCAAATACCTAAAGCAAAAACTGACAGAAACGACATGAGAAATAAACACATCATAATCTTAGTCGGCGTTTTCAACACTTACCTCTCATTAACTGATAGAATGAGTAGACAAAAAAAAATCACTGAGAGTATAGAGGACTTGAATAACACAATCATACAACTTGATCTAACTGACATTTATACAACACTTGACCCAACAACAACAGAATACACATTCTTCTTAAGAGTAGGTGGGGCATTCACTAAGTTAGACTGTATTTTGGGCCACAAAATAAATCTGAACAAATTTAAAATTATTTAAAGCATCCAAAAATGTTCTGTTTCTAATATGGAATTAAACTAAAGATCAATAAAAGTAATACAAAAAATCCCAAAATATTTGGAAATTAAACAACGCATGTATGAAATAAGACTTTTCCAGAAAAAATTAGTAAATATTTTGAATTCAAAAAATTTAAAACAACAAATCAAAATTTGTTGTTCATGCCTAAAGCCATGTAAGTTCCCATTTTAAGAAAATAGAAAAGGAAGGGCAAATTAAGTCCAAAGCAAGCAGAAGGAAGAAAATGATGATAAGAGTGGAAATTAATATAAGAGAAAACAGAAAAACAAGAGAGAAATCAAAGAGGGGCTATCCTTATTACTTTAAACATAAAAATGAATCTGGTATATTCTACTGTCCAACAGTAAGTGAGATAAAGTGCCTTATCAATGAAAAATTAGAATATAATCTAAAAATTTTTTCATTCAGGAAAAATTACCTTTCTTTTGTTATGTAGTTCCATCAAAATTCTATTATTTTTCTTTCATTTTTTCTTAAGATAGCATAATGTTAATTTTTGCTGATTATTTTCTCTCCAGTATTAAAATAATTATCTCCATCATTAGAATATCATATTCATTTAATTTATAAGATACTATATAAGGAAAGAATTTTACTTCTGTAGATTTATGTAGAAAATTTTTAAAAATGTACAGTAGTTCTGCTTATGTATCATTATAACTGTTTTCTTTAATGTCTCTAACATTTCCGTAGCTTTAAGAAGATGATGTTCCTTCTAAATTTAAAGAATATATATACTTAAATAATTGACCAGAGAGTATTCTAGGGCACCATGAAATTTTTCCTAGAATCTAAAATTGCATAAGGAGAAGTGTTTAATTCAGGTAAGTAAGAGAGGGAAAAAAGCAGATTGCATTCTGTAAAAAAGGTCATCTTTGTTCATACTTACTTGAAACCCACAAGTTTTAAATGTGCTTTATTTAGATTACATTGGCTCCTTTCAGGGGATCAGTGAGGGCTCAAAGAAAAAGAGTATTTTTCCTATTGTGCATGATGCATTCCTGAGTATAAAAATCCCAGCTATGCTATTATTGTCAGAAATAAATCTTGAAGCCTCTAGTGTTTCTACTGGGGCCACAGGGCCATTCTCCTAGGATAAAGGTTATTAAAAAGTACGATCATGAATCAAATCAGTATTTGAGCAGTGTGTGCAAAATATACAGTCACCTTTAAACCTTCTGTTTAGAAAGATATGGGAGTGCAGAAGAGCCATGTATCTGAACTTTCCAGAAAGTTAATAATGAAAAAGTCCCAAGGTCCTTCATGAATATTAAGATGATCTTTCCTTTGATCATAAATGTATTATGGAAAAGCTGGTAGAAGGTTATTATTATTTTTGTTAGGGTTTGAAAAGTAAATAAAATCCTAATTCAAGTATATTGAAGAATCTGATAAATCCAGGAAAAAATGAAAATATACGATAAAAAGATAATTTCTTTATTATCTTTTATGTGACTCCAGGCCAAACAGGTTTATGTCATTATCCAAATACATGTCACTTATGTCTTTCCATATCTGTACTCATGCTGTTCCCCTTCATGACCTTATCAGAAACATTCTCCATCTTTTCCTGCTCACATATATATATATCACCATATTCCTTGACTCTACTACACCATTAAATAATTGCTGACCACTTTTTTACAGTGATTTTTGCCCTTCTCTGATATCTTGTAACACTAGCTTACAATATTCATTTACTCTAAACCACGTCTCTTATAATGTGCATCCAAAATTAAGTATTTATCTTTTAAATTAGATTATTGACTTCATTTTCGGAATTAAACATTATGTATTCAGTTTTCCAAGGGAGTATTTTTGAGACTGTGGATTGTAACCCATTAGTGAATTACAAAATCATCTTAGTGGCTCATGGCCAGCAATTTTTAATGTGATGACTCTATCACTGTGGTTATAATACAGAATTTGAGAAGACAGTAAAAATTTACCTCAGATCCTGCACTCAAATATTTTCATAATTAACATTAAATAAACACCAGAAAGTTATCAAAATCTCAGTGTGTATGGGTAGATAAATAGCTAAATAGGTAGGTAGGTGAACAGAAATTATTCTTAAAAAGATTATTCCACAAACTACTGTTTTTCATAAAATTGTTTCATATAATTTTACTTAAACTACCACTTGGTTTATAAATTGTGCTTAAACAATAAGGAACCTTGTCTTTTTTGATCATGTTGGACCCCATCCAACTTAATATCATAATCAAAACCCTGAAAAATATTGTTTGGCTTATTTTCCTGTAGAGAGTTGAATACTTAAAAAGGGTTTATAATGAAAAAATTCAAACAAACACAAAAGTAGATAGAATATCATAATAAATTCTTATACTCCCTTCAGCTAGATTAAATGGTTACCAAGATTTTTGGTTTTGGTAACCAAGACTTTTCCCATATTTGCTTTATCTAATAGTTGGTTTTTGCCTTCCCTAAAGTAGTTTAAAACAAATCCCAGATATAATATTTTAAACTCTACATATTTCAGTATGAATTTTGTGTGTGTGTATGTGTGACAGGGTCTTTCTCTGTCACCCAGGCTACAGTGCAGTAACCTGGAACTCCTGAGCTCAATCAATCCTCTTGCCTCAGTAACTGGGCATGTGCCACCACAACTGGCTAATTTTTTAAAGAACTTTTGTAGAGGCGGGTTCTCATTATGTTACCCAGGCTGATCTCAAACTCCTGCCCTCAAGTGATCCTCCTGCCTCTGCCTCCCAGAGTGCTGAGATTACAGGCCTGTGCCACTGCACTCAGTCTCAGCATGCATTTCTAAAAATTATGGATGTATTCTCAATCACAATTAGCATGATCACACCTACCAATATTAGCAATAATTCTTTGGTGTCCACTAGAACACATTCCATATCCAAACTTCTTTAATGGTCTCAAATTGTCCTTTTACATCAGTGTATTTGAAGCAGGAGGGAAGCAATGTCCACACATTTCCATGAGTTATTTTCCTTAGATTTCTTGTAATACAAATCAGTCATTCCTTCCATTCTCCTTCTGTGCTTACCCCTTTTTCTTCCTGCCCATTTTCTGGTTGCAGAAGTCAGGCCCATTCTCCTGTAGAATGGTCTACATTATAAGTTCAGCAGATTACTCCTTGCTGTGTCACTTAACTTGTTCTTTTATATAACCTGTGTGTTTGGTAAGTGGGACTTAGTACTAGAGGCTTGATTAGATTCAGCTCCAACATTGTTGTTAAAAAAATCTTTCATAAGAGAGGCTATGCACTTGATATTGCATAGCACCTCAGCAAGTTTACAGAGTAAATTGTCTTTACTATCCATAATGCCACCATTAATCAGTGAATTTAGTTGCCAATAACCTGCTCCTGCCATTGTCAGTCTTCTACCCAAACTTCATCTCATGGTTTCATCCATTGATAATAATGGAAGAATCAATTATAGGGATTGAAAAGTGGTTATTTTCTAATTGGTTACTGTAAAAAAAAATGGTTCATAGAGGAAAGGCAAAGTAAATGCTTATTTATTTATTTCCCAATTTGGATAAAGAATGTATGCCCTTGTTTCCTTCATTTTCATCTAGTCATCTTATTTTTCTCTTTTATTTATTTTAAATACCATTAGACACATAATAATATATTCAGTATGTGTTATCATTTGCATTCATCATTCAATTTAATGTACAAATTGTCCCATTTTGGCCAATGAAAATCCCTTTTGTTGACTCTGGTCTCTTCTTGTGTCTACCTTTGAGTCTTTGATAGCTTTTTTCCTTTCTGTCACAACAATATTTTCATATGTTTTCTGACCCAAACCTGGTAATAGACTCGAGGGAACCCTAATTTCTTTGGTGAGGAATGATATTTTGAGACCATAATCTGGGTGCTTAGTTGTGCTTACTATAGTGTTAACTATTATTATCTCTATGTCTTTTCAGTAGAAAGAGCTAAGACCTATGTATATTAAAAGAAAAAGTAATAATAATTTTATGTTAATTTCAATTCAAATTTAACATTTTTATTTAAAATATTTGATTTTATACTTCAATATTTTTCTCTTATAATATTCCCAACACTATTCCATAATTACTTATTTGTATTATTTATAATATTAAAAATAGATTTAAAATAATACAGATACCATTACTAACAATTTGGTTAATGAATTTAAGATTTCTTTGCAGCTCTATTTTTTTTGAGAATATATTCCACTAAAGATGTACAGTTGGGACTTCCACCAAGATGGCCAAATAGAAACAGCTTTGGTGTGCAGCTCCCAGTGAGAGAGATGCAGAAAGCGAGTGATATCCGCATCTCCAAACAAGGTACCAGGTTCATTTTAATGGGACTGGTTGGACAGTGGGCATAGCCCAAAGAGGGCAAACTGAGGTAGGGCAGGGCACAACTCTACCCAGGAAGTGCATCTGACTGGAGGATCAGGGGCTTCCCCTCTCCAGCACACTGGTCCAGATACTGCGCTTCTCCCAAGGCCTCTGCAACCCACAGACCAGGAAATCTTTGCCGGGCTGAAAAGTGCCCAAGTTACCTGAGCAGAGTTGAATAGCAGCTCTGGCTGATGCCACAGATTGTTGGCACAGATATAGGCAGATGGATTGGCTGGGCAGGAGAGTCTGCAGGATGGAGCTACTGGCCCCCTGGAGAGAGGGGGGGGTGCTAAAAGCAGGGAGACCGGTGACAAGCTAGGTGGGGCCCTCTCCCTACAAAGCCCAGCAAGCTGAAACCCTCTTGCTTGAGGGTTTCACAGCAAGCACATCAATTGGAGCTCAACCCGGAAGGATCTACCTCCATGGGGGGGGGAGGGCATCTGCCATTACAGAGGTGGGCCTAATCTCCCTGTGTAAACAAAAGACACTGGAAGCCCATACAAGAGCTGGACTGAGTCTGTGGCAGTCCAGCAGTGCCTCTACAGGCAAGACAAGGGACAGACTGGATCATCAAGCAGCTCCTTAAGATCAAAGTGAGATAAATCCATGAAGATGGGAAGAAATCAGTGAAAAAGGATGAAACCACCAAAGACCAGAACGCCTTTCCTCCTCCAAAGGATCACAACTCCTCACCAGCAAGGGAACAAAACAGAATGGAGAATGAGTTTGACGAACTGACAGAAGCAGGCTTCAGAAGGTGGGTAATAACAAACTTCTCTGGGCTAAAGGAACATGTTCTAACCCAATGCAAGGAAACTAAAAACCTTGAAAAAAGGTTTGATGAAATGCTAACTAGAATAACCAGCCTAGAGAAGAATGTAAACGACTTGATGGAGCTGAAAAACACAGCATGAGAACTTCACGAAGCATACACAAGTTTTAATAGCCATATCAGTCAAGCAGAAGAAAGTTTATCAAATATTGAAGATAAACTCAATGAAATAAAATGAGAAGGCAAGATTAGAGAAAAAGAGTAAAAAGAAATGAACAAAGCCTCCAAGAAATAGGAATTATGTGAAAAGACCTATTCTATGCTTGATTGGTGTACCTGAATGTTATGAGGAGAATGAATCCAAGCTGGAAAACACTCTCCAGAATATTATCCAGGAGAACTTCCTCAACCTAGCAAGGCAGGCCACCATTCAAGTCCAGGAAATACAGAGACCACCACAAAGATATTCCTCAAGAAGAGCAACCCCAAGGCACATAATTGTCAGATTCGCCAGGGTTGAAATGAAGGGAAAAATGCTAACAGCAGCCAGAGACAAAGGTCGGGCTACCCACAAAGGGAAGCCCATCAGACTCACAGCAGATCTCTCAGCAGAAACCCTAAAAAGCCAGAAGAAGGTAGGGGCAAATATTCAACCTCCTTAAAGAAAAGAACTTTCAACCCAGAATCTCATATCCAGCCAAACTAAGCTTCATAAATGAAGGAGAAATAAAATCCTTTATGGACAAACAACTACTGAGAAACTTTGTCACCACCAGATCTTGCTTACAAGAGCTTCTAAAGGAAGGACTAAACATGAAAAGGAATAACCGATACCAGCCACTACAAAAATGTACCAAATGGTAAAGACCAATGATGCAATGAAGAAGCTGTGTCAACTAACAGGCAAAAAAAAACCAGCCAGTAACAAAATGGCAGGATCAGATTCACACATAACAATATTAACATTAAATGTAAATGGCCTAAATGTCCCAATCAAAACACACATACTAGCAAATTGGATACAAGTCAAGACCCATCATTGTGCTGCATTCAGGAGACCCATCTCAAGTGCAAAGACTCACATAGACTCAAAATAAAGGGATGGAAGAAGATTTACCAAGCAAATGGAGAGCAAAAAAAAAGCAGGGGTTGCAATCTAGTCTCTCATAAAATGGACTTTAAACCAACAAAGATAAAAAGAGACAAAGAAGGGCATTGCATAATGGTAAAAGGATCAATCCAACAAGAAGAGCTAACTATCCTAAATATATATGCACCCAATACAGGAGCACCCAGATACATAAAGCAAGTTCTTAATGATCTACAAAGGGACTTAGACTCCCACACAATAATAGTGGGAGACTTTAACACTCCACTGTCAATATTAGATCAGAGAGACAGAAAATCAATAAGGATATTCAGAACTTGAACTCAGATCTGGACCAAGCAGACCTAATAGATATCTACAGAACTCTCCACCCCAAATCCACAAAATATACATTCTTCCCAGAACCACATCACACTTACTCTAAAATTGACCACATAATTGGAAGTAAATCACTCCTCAACAAATGCAAAAGAATGGAAATCATAGCAAACAGTCTATCAGACCACAGTGCAATCAACTTAGAACTCAGGATTAAGAAACTCACTCAAAACTGCACAACTTCATGGAAACTGAACAACTTGCTCCTGAATGTCCAGTGGATAAACAATGAAATGAAAGCAGAAATAAAGACGTTCTTTGAAACCAGTAAGAACGAAGACACAATGTACCAGAATATCTGGGACACATTTAAAGCCGTGTCTAGAGGGAAATTTATAGCAATAAATACCCACCAGAGAAGAGAGGAGAGATCTAAAATCAACACCCTATCATCAAAATTGAAAGAGCTAGAGGAGCAAAATCAAAAACACTCAAAAGCTAGCAGAAGACAAGAAATAACTAATATCAGAGCAGAACTGAAGGAGACAGAGACACAAAAAAACCCTTCAAAAACATCAATAAAACCAAGAGCTGGTTTTTTGAAAAAATCAACAAAATAATCCACTAACCAGACTAATAAAAAAGAAAAGAGAGAAGAATTGAACAGATGCAATAAAGAATGATAAAGGGAATATCACCACTGAAGCCACAGAAATGCAAACCACCATCAGAGATTACTATAAACAACTCTGTAAACATAAACCAGAAAATCTGGACGAAATAGTTAATTCCTGGACATTTCCACCCTCCCAAGAATAAACCAGGAAGAAGTTGAATCCCTTAATAGACAAATAACAAGATCTGAAGTTGAGGCAGCAATTAACAGCCTACCAACCAAAAAAGTCCAGGTCCAGATGGGTTCACAGACGAATTCTACCAGATGTACAGAGAGAAGCTAGTACCACTCCTTCTGAAACGATTCCAAACAATACAAAAAGAGAGAATCCTCCCTAACTCATTCTATGAGACCAACATCATCCTCATACCAAAACCTGGCAGAGACTCAACTAAAAAAGAAAACTTCAGGACAATATCTATGATGAACACTGATGCAAAAATATTCAATAAAATACTGGTAAACCAAATGCAACAGCACATCAAAAAGCTTATCCATCATGATTCAGTAGGCTTCATCCTGGGGATGCAAGGC
Organism: Cheracebus regulus; assembly: GCA_963574635.1. Taxonomy (NCBI): domain Eukaryota; kingdom Metazoa; phylum Chordata; class Mammalia; order Primates; family Pitheciidae; genus Cheracebus; species Cheracebus regulus. Next base: position 15,481 of record CAUYQU010012227.1, read on the forward strand.
TGGTTCAACACACTCAAGTCTATAAATGTAATCCATCACATAAACAGAACCAAAGACAAAAACCACATGATCATCTCAATAGATGCAGAGGCCTTTGACAAAATTCAATAGCACTTTATGCTAAAAAAAACCTCTCAATAAAATAGGTATAAATGGAATGTATCTCAATATAATAAAAGCTGTTTATGACAAATCCACAGCCAATATCATACTAAACAGGCAAAAACTGGAAGCATTCCCTTTGAAAACTGGCACTAGACAAGGATGCCCTCTCTCACCATTCCTATTCAATACAGTACTGAAAGTTCTAGCCAGAGCAATCAGACAAGAAAAAGAAATAAAGGGTATTCAGTTAGAAAAAGAGGAAGTCAAATTATCTCTATTTGCAGGCAACATGATTGTATATTTAGAAGACTCCATCGTCTCAGCCCAAAATCTTCTTAAGCTGATAAGCAACTTCAGCAAAGTCTCAGGATACAAAATCAATGTGCAGAAATCACAAGCATTTCTATACACCAATAACAGACAGAGAGCCAAATCATGAGCAAACTCCCATTCACAATTACTACAAAGAGAATAAAATGCCTAGGAATACAACTAACTAAGGATGTAAAAGACTTCTTCAAGGAGAACTACAAACCACTGCTCAAGGAAATAAGAGAGGACACAAACAGATGGAAAAACATTCCATGCTTATGGTAGGAAGAATCAATATCATGAAAATGGTCATACTGATCAAACTAATTTACAGATTAAACTCTATCCCCATCAAGCTACCATTGACCTTCTTCACAGAACTGGAAAAAACCACTTTAAACTTCATATGGAACCAAAATAAAGCCCGCATAGCCAAGACAATCCTAAGCAAAAAGAACAAAGCCAGAGGCATCATGCTACCTGACTACAGTAATCAAAACAGCATGGTACTGGTACTAAAACAGAGACATAGACCAATGGAACAGAACAGAGGCCTCAGAAGAAACATCACACATCTACAATCATGTGATCTTTGACAAACATGACAAAAACAAGCAATGGGGAAAGCAGTTCCTGTTTAATAAATGGTGTTGGGAA
>CAUYQU010012234.1:0-180238 GCA_963574635.1 Cheracebus regulus
CACTGGTTAATTCTTTGGCATTTTGTTTTTAAACTATCAAAATTAATAAATTAAAACAACTTTTCCCGCACTTTTTTTTTTTTTTTTTTTTTTTTTTTACAGGTTCTGTTTTATTTTATTTTAATTTTTGGCTCTGGGGTACATGTGCAGGATGTGCAGGTTTGTTACACAGGTAAACGTGTGGCATGGTGGTCTGCTGCACCTGTCTAGGTATTAACCCAATGAGGAGTCTGTCAACTGTTTGTGTGTTCTCACTGTTCAGCTCCCACTTATAAGTGAGAACATGCGGTGTTTGGTTTTCTGTTCCAGCGTTAGTTTGCTGAGGATAATGGCTTCTGGCTCCATCCCTGTCCCTGCCAAGAACATGATAGCATTCCTTTTTATGACCGCATAGTATTCCATGGTGTATATGTACCACATTTTGATTATCCAGTCTATCATTGATGGGCATTTGGGTTGATTTTATGTCTTTGCTGTTGTAAATAGTGATGCAGTGAACATTTGCATACATGTATCTTTGTAGTAGAATGATTGCTATTCCTTTAGGTATATATCCCATAATGGGATTGCTGGGTCAAGTGGTATTTCTGGTCCTAGATCTTGGAGGAATTGCCACACTGTCTTCCACAATGGTTGAACTAATTTACATTCCCACCAACCATACATAGCAGCTGTTCCTACCTGGGACATCTCTAGGTGTCCTGCTTGTTTAGTGACTCTACTTTGGCAAACGGATCACCCAGGCTGGCTCTTTGTTCTGAGATATCTCATCCAAAGACCTTTCCCAGCTGAACTGAGACCATGCCTCAGGAGGCAGCTGCTGTCTGTGAAGACAGACAATGTGCAGAGAGTTACATGGGGACCCAATTTTAGGCTGTACCCCCTAAGCCTGCCCTTCCTCACTGCCACTCCTCCCTTAAGTAACACCCTCAGGACAGCTGGGGTACATGTGCAGGATGTGCAGGTTTGTTACGCAGGTAAACATGTGGCATGGTGGTCTGCTGCACCTGTCTAGGTATTAACCCAGCCTGCATTAGCTATTCTTCCTGATGAATAGGTTTCGAGGTGTTTTTTCAGGTAATGATCTGCTAGATAAAAACCCTTCTACCTGCCCAGGTGTCTGGTCAGTCACTTCAGAGCTGTCCTACACCCATGGTGGTCTTGAGGCCAGTTCTCAGCCCCTCACCCATTATTATTACCACTATTGTCATAATCATCCTCATGACAATCCTGTGAAGCAGTTTTTTTGTTTCTTGTTATTTTTTTTGAGACGGAGTTTCTCTCTGTCACCCAGGCTGGAGTCCAGTGGCACGGTCTCAGCTCACTGCAACCTCCGCCTCCCAAGTTGAAGCAATTCTCCTGCCTCAAGCTCCTGAGTAGCAGGGATTACAGGTGTGCACCACCACACTCGGTTAATTTTTGTATTCTTTGTAGAGATGGAGTTTCACCATGTTAGCCAGGCTGGTCTTGAACTCCTGACCTCAAGTGATCCACTCACCTCAGCCTCCCAAAGTGCTGGGATTATAGGCGTGAGCCACCATGCCTGGCCGAAGTAGATATTATCAATGGCACCTCATAGCTAAGAAAATTAGGGCTCAGAGAGGCAAAGTGACTTGGCCAAGAACACAGAGTTAGAGCTACGATCTAAACCAGGCCTGTCAGGCTCAGAGTATGTATTCTTTCCACATTAAGTTTCAAGGTGTTCATTTGGTCAAGGAGAGTAAAGCTAAGTTGTTCTTAAATTGACTGTAAAATGTAGGCATCCCCTCCAAAAAAAAGGCTTGTGAATGAAAAATCACAATGAACATTTACCCTGAGTGTTCTGCAGACACTGGGTAAGGCACATTCATACATAGTACCTCACTTGTCACTCCTACCACTTCTGTGAAGAAGAATAATTCTCCCCTGTTATCCTAGACATGGAAATGGGGAGTCTGTCAAGTGCAGAGATTTGTTCAAAATCACACAGGTGACAGGGGATGCCCTGGGATTGAAAGGTGAGTCTTTGAGAATCCAAGACCAGTGCTCAGTCCTCCTACGAGACTGTGGTCAGAAATGAGGAGCTATGGTAAATAAAGATGAAGGGCGGAACCTTGGGTGATGTGGTATCTGGAGTTTTACTTTCTTATTTTTTAAGTTTTTATCGAAACAGGGTCTCACTCTGTTGCCCAGGCTGAAGTGCAGTAGCACAATCATGGTTCACTGCAGCCTCGACCTTCTGGGCTCAGGTGACCTTCCCACCTCAGCATTCTGAGTAGCTGGGACCACAGGTGCGTGGCACCATGCTCAGTTAATTTTTGTAGAGACAGGATTTTGCTATGTTGCCCAGGCTGGTCTCAAACTCCTGAGCTCAAGCGATCCACCTGCCTTGGCCTCCCAAAACACTGGGATTACAGGCATGAGGCACTGTGCGCAGCCTGGAGTTTTACTTTAATATATCTGGTAGAATAGGAACAGGCACAAAAGCAACTTTTTTAGTTAGGGAAACTGAGGCTTAGAGAAGTACAGCTGGAAAGTGGAATGCTGGTATTTGGTTTGGATCTGTCTGACTTTTAGGCCTTGCCCTCTTCACCACTCCACACTGTGGTTGCCAAAGCCACATACGTCCTCCTTCTGACAGTCTCTTCTCCAAGCCACAGCCTGAGGTCCACTGGGAAATCTGGGTCCTTTTCTCTCAGGTGGAAAATATTTGAACCTCTTTGACTTACAACCCCTAATAGTATCAGGCACTGTACTACGTAATTTACAAGCATTTATTCATTTAATCCTCATAACAAGCCTGCAAGGTAGAAACTACTATTCTCCCCATTTTTATGATGAAGGATCTTAGGCCTGGAGAGGTCAATATGATTAGAAGTGAGGGAATGGAATTTGCATTGGAGACTGACTCCAGATCAAGTTTTTTTTTTTTTTTTTTTGAGATGGTGTTTCATTCTTGTTGCTCAGGCTGGAGTGCAATGGCACAATCTCGGCTCACTGCAACCTCCACCTCCCAGGTTCAAGCAATTCTCCTGCCTCAGCCTCCCAAGTAGTTTGGATTACAGGTGTGCGCTACCATGCCTGGCTGCTAATTTTGTATTATTAGTAGAGATGGGGTTTCTCTATGTTGATCAGGCTGGTCTTGAACTCCCGACCTCAGGGGATCTGCCTGCCTCAGCCTCCCAAAGTGCTGAGATTACAGGTGTGAGCCACTGGGCCTGGCCCAGACCAAGTTCTTAACTGCTACACTCTTCCATTTTTTCTCGCTGGGGCTGAGTGTAGATTTCATTCTCTGAGTATATTATGCATGAGCCCTAAAGACCAGAGTCCAAAACCTCAGCTACCCTGCCCCTATCCACGAATTCTCACTCCTCCTAAAGACACCCCTCTTGCCCATCTTAACACCATGGAGTACGTCCTACTTCAGTTAGGGTCTTCCTCTGGCCACTTTGTACCTTATCCAACTCTCATAATTACCCTCAAGAAAGGCATCATTGCTTCCATTTTCTTGGAAAGGCATTTGAGGCCCTATGGTCTCACAGGGTGGGCGTCAAGCTCCAGAACCACCTGTGTCTCTCTCTAAGACTCATGCTCTCCCTACTCACCAGGCCCTCCCTGCTGGAGGGCCATGCAGGAGCCTGGAAACTCTGCTATTCCAAATCACAATTCCTGAATTCTGCCCTTGCCCATGTGCCTGACCCCCTCCCCACACTGGGAGGAGGGGCAATGGCTTGGCGATGTCCAAGGCTCCCTCGTTTGGGTCCTGTCCTGGTGACTCCATCGAAGTCCACAGAGAGAACAGGGCCCAGCTCTGGCAGAGGACCAGCCTCCTGAGCACAGGGCTGACCTTCAGGCAGCTCTGGCCACTCCTATGGTTACATAGGGCTCCTAAGTCACATCCCTTCTCAGGAGAGGCCAATTTCCCTACCTCTGATTTCTGTGGGATCCTGAGACCTTCAAAAACCTCCCTGTCAGACTCCATGTCTTCCTATTCTTTGCACTCATCAGGCCTGTCCTGGGGTGGTGGAAGTCACAAGGCCAGACTGCTGGACCACACACTTCACCAAGTCACTGGGCTTTTCAGTGAGGCTGTTGTTGGGGCACTCATTCATTCATTAAAATGTTCACTTAAGAACACGCCTTCTAGCAACTCTCCTTTTTCCTTTCACTATTTTCAAATTTATTATAAAAATATTCAACAATATAAAGCTACACAAAGTAAAGGGGGAGGCTTTCCCCAATCCCCAGTATCACTCTTGATTGAAACTAACTACTTTTAACAGATTTGGGGAATCCTTCCAGAAATGTATATATACATGCAAATATAATGCACATGTATTTATAGACATGTAATCACATGACACATGGTGCCTGGCATGTAATAGGCACTGTGTCTTTTCTGTCACTTCCTTTCTTCCTCAGTGTTGTTTTTGAACCATCTTTCTGTGTCAGTCCACAGAAGTCTACCTTATTACTTTTCAGGGCTGTGTAGTTTTTCTCTGTGTAATTGTGCCAACAGCACAATCTCCTTCAGATGACCTTCAGTGTTTTCCTATTACAACTATGGTTGTCACTTCGTGAGTTCCTATCATGTGCCTGTTACTACAGGAGGCTCTTTTTTTTTGAGACAGGGTCTCACTCTGTTGCCCAGCATGGAGTGCAGTGGCGTGATGACGGCTGACTGCATCCTCGACCTCCTAGGCCCAAACGATCCTCCCACTTCAGCCTTCCAAGTAGCTGGGACCACAGGTGCACACCACCACGCCTGGCTAATTTTTGTATTTTTTGTAGAGACTGAGTTTCGCCATGTTGCCTAGGCTGGTCTCAAACGCTTAAGCTCAAGCTATCCACCTGCCTCAGCTTCCCAAAGTGCTGGGATTACAGGTGTGAGCCACTGTGGCTGGCCTATATACATTTTTTAATAGATATGGCATTCTTATTCTTGGGTATCTCATGCCCAGCACATAATAGGTGCTCAGGAAATTATTGGAAGACCCAGCTCAAATGTTTCACCTCTGTGAAGCCTCTTATATTCCCTTTCTCTATTACCTCCCATCTCCCATTCAGGTCCTGCACTGGGCTTGACAGAGAAATGAGTGAGGCAAAGACCCCGTGCTAGAGAAACTCACAGACTATACACAGGTATGGAAACAGATAATTACAGCAGAGTGAAAATGAGAAGCATGCACCAGGACCACAGGAGGAATGACTGATACATTTGTGATGGTTTCTTGTACAAGTTAGCTTGACTGGGTCAAGGGATGTGCAGATGAGATGTTATTTCTGGGTGCATCTGTGACGTCTGTGAGGGTGTTTCCAGGTGAGATTAGCCTGAGTTAGTGGACTCAGTGAAGTACATTGAGCTCCCCAATGCAGGTGGGCATCATCCAAACGGTTACAGGCCTGATTAGAACAAAGAGGAGAGGAGGAGAGGATTTGTGTCTTTCCCACCTGCCTACTCGAGCTGGGATATTGGTCTTCTCCTGCCCTTGCACTGGCATTTATACCAGCAGTTCCCCTGGTTCTCAGGCATTTGGGGTTGGGCTGGAAACAGCACCACTAGCTCTCCTGGCTCTCCAGCTTGCAAGAGCAGACTGTGGAACTTCTCAGCCTCCATAATTATGTGAGCCAATTTCCTCATTATCTATCTATCTATCTATCATCTATCTACCTACCTACTCACCCACCTATTCACCCATCAATCTGTCTATCTAATCTATCTCCCATTGGCTCTGTGGTCCAGGGAGGCTTCTTTAGAAGGGGTGACACATAAGCTGACTTTCAAAGGCGTTTATCAGGGATATGAGGAAGCTGCCTGAGTTCTGCCTCACCCTGCATGTGGATTGACTTCCTATATCTGTGCTACTTTTCCTCCCTCATCATTTATGCCTCTACTTCCAAAAAAAGGGGATCGGGGTAGATTCTGATTTTTATAAAATGATACATACAATAACAATACAACCATTAAGTAAGGAAAAGAAGTAAGAGTTTTATAATACAACAGGAAGAGAGAAAGAACTACAAACCTACACTTAGAATAGTTACTATGATTGAATACAAGATTAAGCTCTGTGCTTCCCAGCAGGCAAGAAGGTAGCATGGCTGCACACACTGCAATGTGGTGACAGAGAGCCCATCCAGTGACACCAGGAGAGCTCTTGCTCTCCCACCCCCTCTCTATTGATTTGTTTGCTGTGTTTATGGCTCCCTTGTGTGTTTGGCTGGTCAGTGTTTTGAACTGGTCTTTAATTATGTCTCATTCAAATGACTAAGGTGTATGGAGAGGCTGTGGAGCCAAAAGTTTAGGCACACCTATTATGTGCCACTCCTACTACTCTTCTCTGCAACATAAACAGAAGAAACTGAGGCTCAGAGGAGTTAAGTAAAACAGTGGTCAAGTTGGCCCAGGGGCCCACATCTACTGACCCCAGCATAGCCTCTTTATGAGTTTGGATGGATGAGATCTTTGGATGAGATATCTCAGAACATGAAGCCAGCCTGGGTGATCTGTTTGCCAAGGTAGAGTCACTGAGCAAGCCAGATACCTACAGATGCTGCAGATAGGACCAACTGCTGTGTACTCTGGCTCAGCTTGAGAATGGTTGGTTTAATTTATGAATTTAGATGATTGAAAAACCAAAAAGCCATAGAAAGAACCAGCACATGTCAAGTGCCTACTATATGCCAGGAACTTCTGTTTCCCTCTTTGCTTCTGTGAAATGGGGATGACAATAAAATAATGGCAACCTCTCCTGATTGATTAAGGATCAAATGAGAGCCATGGAATCACTTAGCACAGAGGCTGTACTTAATATGTTCTTGAGAAATACTCTTGTTATTTTCTTTTGTCTTTTTTTTTTGGAGACAGAGTCTCATTCTTTCACCCAGGCTGCAGTGCAGTGGCACGATCTTGGCTCACTGCAACCTCTGCCTCCCAGGTTCAAGCAATTCTTCTGCCTCATCCTCCCGAGTAGCTAGGATTACAGGCGCCCACGACCACGCTCAGCTAATTTTTGTATTTTTAGTAGAGACAGGGTTTTACCATGTTGGTAAGGCTGATCTCGAACTCCTGACCTCAAGTGATCCACCCATCTCAGCCTCCCAAAGTGCTGGGATTATAGGAGTGAGCCATCACACCCGGCCTGTCATTATTATTATTATTATTATCATCCTCACAATAGTCCTGTGCTGTTGCTGCCAATGCCAATGCTGCCTGACTGCTAAGGAACTGAGGCTCAGGGAGATGAAATGCCCAAGGTCACTGAGCTACAGCCAGGATTCTAACCCAGACCTTTTGGGCTCAATTCCTATACTCTCCATGTTAAGGGAGAGAGGCCAGGAGATCAGGAGATAAGCATGAAGGTTCAGGAAAAGCATGTTAGGCAGGTAGGCTTAGGATAAGCATGCATAGCATTAGGTCTTTCTACTGGGTGAGGGGGCCTCTGAATGGCAGCTGCAGGGAGAATGTGGGCGGCACACGTGGCTGGCCTGGGCCCTGCAGGTAAGAGTTGTGGTCATTGTGGTGGGACCCTGCTCAGGCTTGCCTAGCACCCAGAGGAGCAGCAGAGAAGTAACTTCAAATCAGCCTGGGGCTGGAACCAGGTTTCAGGGTGGTCAGGCCAGCTGAGGGGCCATCAGCTGGTTGATGAGCGTTTACAAAGTGTAGGATGACGGTATTGGCGGGGACCATATTTTTGGCTTGTCCTCACTTAGTCTAACGCAGGTATTCAATTGCAGTAATTAAAAGTAGAAGTTAAGGGTGTGGGCTGAGACATGTTTCACAAAACACAGAGGGGAGAAGAGGGGATGAGCCATTCCTGCTACCCTGTCAGCCCCATTTGGCCTGGGAAGTCTGTGCCCCACTTATGTGGCATCACCCACCTGTGTAGGCAGCAACCAGGTGAGAGAAAGCAGCTGCAGCTGTGAAAGCATTGGCTTCCGGGCTGGAAAATCTGGGCTTGGATTCTGGCTCTGTGACCGGGGGAAATTTGTTTCACTTCTCTGAGCCTCTGCTGTCCCTTCTAAAATAATCCCAGGCTCTAGGGTTAATTAAGGCTCAATAGAGAACCAGGGACTCACTCAGCATAAAGGGTGCACTTAGTAAGTGCTTTGATACATTATTTTCTTTGTTATTGTCTTAGTCACTTGGGCTGCTGTAACTGGGTAGCTTACAAACAACAGAAATGTGTTTCTCACCATTCTGGAGTCTGGGAAGTCCAAGATTCAGGCACCAGCGGATTCAGTGTCTGGTGAGGGCCTGTATTCTAGTTCACAGACTTTAACTTTTTGCTGCAATGTCACATGGCAGAAGGGGCAGGGGGTCCCTCTAGAGCCTCTTCATAAGGGCACAAATCCCATTCATGAGGGCTCCAGCCCCATGACTTAATCACCACCCAAAGGCCACACCTTCTAATACTATCACCTTGTGGGTGAGGATTTTAACATATTAATTTTGGGGGGACTTAAACATTTAGACCATAGCAGTCATTATTATTATCATTCTCACAATGGCACTATGATGTTTCCTCAGGAGTGCTGCCTCAGTTTCCCCACCTGCAATGGGAATAGTTCTGGTTACTTACTCTAGAGTGTGGCTTTCAGGATTAAATAAGAATGAGCACACAACACAGTGCCTGGCACACAGGCCTTTCTTCCCTCCCTCCACCAGCCACTTCTGCAGGGCTGGTTTTCTAATTATCTTAATTCACCAGGAGGTTCCAGGCTCTCCCAGGGTTCCCTGTGCTGTGGGGCCCTGAGACCAAGAGTCAAGCTGAGGAGGTGGTGATGCTGGCCACGCATCCAGAGAACACAGGGAAAGGCCAAGCTGTCAGCCAGAGAGAGAAATTCTTTACAATTCTTCAGAGGCCACATAGCTCCTTCCCTACCCCGTTATCTCCTTTCATTCTTGTACCTACTCTGGGGGAGTGGGATAGATGTGATCTTCATTTTGCAGATGGGTAAACTGAGGTAAGTAACCATTCCATGGCCACACAGCGGGTCCTTAATGGAGCTGGTACTAACTACCTCCGTCCATACCCACCTACCAGCACCGGGGCTATGGCCGCCAAGGGGAGAAGCAGCAAGTCTGGGGGGTCCTTTCAGGCGGAGGCTCACTGACTTGAGAAAGTCCGCTGCCTCCATGGCCTGATGGGGCTGGGAGGACCTGGTGAGAGCAGGGAAGCTGGGAGGGGCAACTGTCTCCTAGAAACCTCACTCCCTTTCCAGTGACTTCTTACAGTGATGGTTGTGTCATTAGAGTTCCAAACTAGTATTTTGCAAGGAGATCTCAAGACTCTGTGAACATCACCCTCAGATGGAATCTTCGAGAGTATCTGCCTAGGCCCTCCACCCATTTGACTGATTAGGAAACAGAGCCCCAGAGATAAGTGACTTAGCCAAGAGCAGGGCCAGTAGCAGCAGAAAGCAGCCCAGTGTTTTCACAGCACTGTTGGAGGCCCGGAGACAGGGCAATGCAGAGGAAAGGACCCTCGGGCAGGACCTGGCACACAGTGAGGCCGTGGTGAGATGCTAGGTCTTACTCTGCCGGGCACTACCATCAAAGCATCACTTATCTTTTCCCTGCAACAACCTTGGGAGGACAGGGTTGCTGTCCTCACTTTACAGGGTAAGAAACAAGACTCAGAGAAGTCCAAAGTCAAACAGCTTCTTCGTGAAGGAGGCAGAATTCAAATCTGGACCTGCCTGTCTCCAAATTCTACACGTTTTCTATTACACCTCCCGCACTGGGTTCCATAGTGTCCCTCCAAAATTTATACCTTTCCAGGAACCTCTGAATATGGCCTTATTTGAAAATAAAGTCTTTGCAGATATAATTAGCTAAGTTACAATGAAGTCATTCTAGAATGGAATGCGCCCTAAATCCAGTATGGCGGGTGTCATTGTAAGAAGAGGAAAGACACAGAGACGGACAGGAGATTGCCATGTCAGACACAGGCAGGGAAGAACACCATGAGACAGAGGCAGAGACGCAAGCAATGCAGCTACAAAACAAGGAACGTGCGGGATTGATTGCCGGCAACCTCCTGAAGCTAGAAGAGGCAAGGAAGGATTCTTCCCTAGAGCCTTCAGAGGCAGTGTGGTCCTGCCAACACCTTGATTTCAGACTGCTAGCTTCCAGAACTATGAGACAATAAATTCCTATTGTTTTAAGCCACCCAGTTTGTGGTACCTTATTATAGCAGTCCTAGCAAATTAATATACCTCCTTCCCATGGTACCGAAGGCGGGTGACATATAGGTGTCGTAGATCCCAGGTGAGGTCCTGCCGAAATTTAGACTATCGCAACAAACTCAAGGCAGAGCAGGACGAAGGGAATGTGATGTTTGACATTTGCTCTTTGCAGGGCTTTGTGTTTGGCACCTCGCATATGGGATCTTGATATAAGTACAGCCATTTCCATTTCACAGATGAGGAAACCAAGACTTAGAAAAGGGAAGTCATTTGCCCCTAAGCTCATTTTTTCCCTGCTCCTCGGCGCTATGCAAGGAGCAAGTCTAGACTCTAGTTTGAGTTCCAGGGAAGTAAGTTACTCACTTCCCTTCTCTCAGCCTCACTTTCCTCATCCAGAAAACGGGAATAATGGTATCTGCTTCTTAGGTGGTTATGAGAAGAAAGGAGCTCATTCCTTCTTTCATCAAATATACAGAAGGTCTCCTCTGTGTCACCCTTGCTCTAGGCCCCAGAGACACAACAGTGAACTGCATGCGCCCAGTTCTTGCTCCTAGGAGTCTGATTCTTTTGGGTAATGCCTGTCAGGTGCTCCGCAGGGGCCAGCACTTAGTAAATGCTTAGGGAAACTTATGGGGTTAAGAATACAGGATTGAATGGGATAGGGTGCAGAATGGGCTTGGCCTGTAAGAGGAGCTCCCTTTGGCATTCATTCTCTACCGTGCAGTGGTGGTATAGCCCTCCGGACAAGGAAAGTGCAAGATCCTTGGGGCCTGGGCTCCATGTTCTCGGGCACCCAGCAGTCGCTGCTGTAAGCTGCCTGCCCAAAGCCAGCAGAACTCTCTGCCCAGGCCTGCTCTGTGGTCTGTGCAGGCCCCGGAGGGGCCTTGGGTCTTCTCATGGGGGCCCGCATTGCTGCACTGTCCCCTCAGCCTTGCCTCCTCAGCTCAGCCCCACCCACTCCCTGACACTGTCTCTGCAGGGGCCAGGCCTGAGCCTGTCCTGGAGGCGCTCCCAGCTGTCCTGATATCCCCTCTGGCTTCTGTAGACACTCCCCTTCTCTGCCCCTGGAGGCTTCCTCTGGTCACCAGCCCCTTCCCCTCCCCTGCAGAAGTGTCCCCAGACCTCACCCCGTGCTATTCTTTTTTCCTGGCATTAAATGTCAACCAGGCTCTGCTTAGTGCTGGCAGGGTGGGGGTTCTTGATAACCATGTGGTTTGGGGGAGGGTCTTCTCAAGCCCCTGCGTGATGGGCTAGGAATGATTGGGTTGACTGTGGTCTGGCTCCGCTCCCAACTTACAGCACTTCCTTGAGCAAACCTCCTCCTCCCCAGACCTGGGTTTCTCTGAGAGGCAGCCCTCTCTGCTTTCTGCCAGGGTTTTGAGGACCAGGGGACACAGGAGAAACCTAAGCAAGTGGCAGCAGCCAATCCCAGGAGGGCTGACTTCCAGGTGGGCTTTGGAAGGGGCTGTTGGGGATGTAGCGCAGCTATGCCCATCAGACCTCAGAGAAGCTTGTCCTCCTGTCCTCACTTGCCCTGAGTGAGCCGAGAGAGCTGGCATTGAGCACTGGGAAGCGGGCTCTGGCGGGCCCTGACGGCTCAGCGGTGGCAGTAGCAGTGGTGGCAGGGGCTATTCTGAGCACTGGGAGGGGCTGGGAGCTGAGACTGGGGGAGGGGAAGCGACAAGGAGGAGACAGTCAGTTTCTCAGGGCCAGGGGAGTGCCACTTTATCCCCGGGGTGGGGGGTGTCTGCTGATGGCAGTGTGAATTGGGAGAATTGTGTGCTGTGTGCTCCTCACTGGGAGTGGGTGAGCCAGCTGAGATATTGAGGCGTGCACTGGGATTGTCTGAGTGTATGTGTACAAGTTTTGTGATCCAAGCACGAGCTGAGTGGATAACGTGCACATCCATCTGCCTGTGAGCAAGCGCGTGCGTGTGCACTGGAATGCAAGCATGTTCCAGGGTCCAAGGAGATGCGAGTAAAGGAAATGTGGCTGTGTGTGGAAAAAGGAAAAAGGAGGAATGAAAGGGGAAGCAAGTGGGGGCTTGTTTATGATCAGGAATGAATGTGGGCGTGGAAGGGAGGGTGGATGGGAGGGTGGATGGGAGCTTGAGAGCCAACCTGGGGGAGGGGGGGGGGAGGGTAAGAGCTGGTGGTCAAGGGAACTGTAGGTAGAAACCATAGGTCTGTGTAATTGGGACACACGTGTGAGGCACGTGGTGAGTGTGCTTGTGAGTGAGCCCGTGTGTGTGAGCAGCTGTGAGTGTGTGCATGGTAAGAGCAGGTGGGACTGCATGAGCTAGGCAAAGTAGGAAGGGGAGACACGTACACTCAACAGCAGCAATAAAAACAGCTAGCATTTATTGCTTGCTTATTCTGAACCTGGTGCTCACATTCATAAACGTATTTAATTTTTCAAATATCCTGTGAAGGTAGTGCTATTATGATAGTCATTTATAGAGTAGGAAAGAGTGGCTTTGAGCAGTTATGTAACTTGCCCATGCTCTTAATCACTATGTTATACTGCCTCATAATGAATGTGTGAGCAGGGGCCAAGTTGTGAGTGAAGAAGCATGTGAGAGTGCACCATTGGGTATGAGTTTGAATGCATGTGTGTGTGTGTGTGTGTGTGTAGGAGCTGAGTGTGCCAGACATGGGCCTCAGAGGAGAGTCCAGGCAGCAGCTGTGGACACTGGGCAGGGCAGGGGCCTGAGCAGAGCCTGAGTCAGCCTCTAGTGCATCCCTGCCAACCTGGCTTCCCAGACCCACGGTGGCAGCCTGTGCCAAGGCGCCCAGCTAAGGATCCTCCTAGCACTGGTATGGCTTTCAGCAGGCCTCTGTCTGACAGCTCAGAGCTGGGCCAGGGCTAGAGACTGGCAAGAGGCTTGCTCAGTCTCCAGGGTCCCTTAGGGGGCAGCCCCCAGTGTGGATTCCCCAGGCATGGAGGGCATGTGAGAGATGTAGTGGTGGAGGGGGATTCAGCAATGATTTCAGGTTCCTTGTAACTCTAAACAGAACCACCTGCAGAGTGTGTGTATGTGTATGTATGGGGGTGTTGTCAGCCAGCACTTCCCACACCTACCCTTGCCTTGGGATGTGACGCAAGCAGATGCCACACCAGGCATCTGCAAGCAAGGCCTGCTCCCACCCTGGGGGATGAGGAGGGGGTCCTCCAGCCCCACCCCCACCCTCACCCTTGGCCCTGCTCCTCAGGTCCTAAACTGGAAGGAATAAATTTTTGAGAGAGGAGGCCATCTCCCATGGCCTGGGCTCAGCCCTCCCACTGCCCAGAGATCTTTGCATCTCCAGGTTTCTCAGGAGAAAGGTACTGGCTGGTGAAGAAGTCAGGATCTTGAGATTCCAGTCCTGGCCATGCCACCTGGGCAAGTCACCTGCTCATTCTGGGGCTCTGTTTCTTGATTGGCAAAATAGGAATATTGTGCTAAAGGAGGACGAGGTGCTGGCAGCTCAACAAGCGGTCTGGGCAAGCAGAGAGCAGAGACAAGTGTTGGAAATTGGGGGCTAGAGGTGTCAGGGTTAAGTTGACATTTGCACTGAGCTTTGAATAGCGGGAGAATCTCTGATGAGGGCCTTGTGGAGGGGAAACGGTGTCCTAGGCATAGGGCATAAATACCCCGAGCGAAGGCCAGCAGGTGCAGTGGTGACTGGAAACTTAGCTCAGCAGCCTGTAGGATGAAGCCATGGACTGCCCAATCTCTCAGCTAGCCTCGCCCTTCTGAGCTCATGTAATGATCTGATTAGCATCTGACTCCTGACGAGTCTATGCAGTAGGCGACCTCATTTGTTTCAGTTACTGCTCTCACTGTAAAGCCCTGGACAGTGCCTGGTGTGCCAGAAGTGGTCAATAAATATCCAGGAACTGAATGAGAAGCTTCCCTCCAAACACTATGAACTTCAGACAAGTGCTTGTTCCAACAGCCGCGGTGAGGACCTCCCACAGACTCTACAACAGTGGTTTGCAAGTGTGGTCCCTCAGGCATCACCCGGGAGCTGGTTAGAAATGCAAAATCTGGGGCCCCAATACAGACCTGCCGAATCGGAAACTCTGGAGCTGGAGTCCAGTAATGTTAACAGGCTCTAGGGGATGATTCTGCTCCGCGTTAAACTTTGAGAACTGGAGCTCTCAAACTATGCCCACAGGCACCCTGAAGAACACGTTTGCGGATGGAGGAGCGAGAATTGTAGCAAAGCCTGGCCTAGGAACCCAGGTATTCTTGACCCATTCTTTTTTCCCAGCCCAGTCCAGGGCACAAAGAAGAGTAGAGAGTTTGCTCATTCTCCCTCTCAGGTTCCTGGAACCGAGACTTGGGAACGTCAGAGGTCTAGAAACAGAGGGCGGGCATTCCTCTCCGGAGTAGAAGGCGGGGCCAGTGCCCTGAGCCCCGCCCATCCCGTTGCCCCGGGAAACCCCAGGTTGTAACAATAACCGGTGACGCGCTTCTGGGAGGGAGCCTGTCGAGCCCATGGGCGAGACAGTCCAGCCACGGACCAATTGGAACGCTGGGGCCCCGCCCCCTAGACCCCCCCTCCGAGCCGAGCAGGGGGCGGGGTCGTGCCCGCCGCTCCGCCCCTGCTCCGTAGGAGGCGCTGTTGCTTGCAGGGGCTGCGGCGGGGTCGCCCCGAGCTGGGAGCTCCGAGCCCCGTCTCCCAGCCCGCGGGCGGGGCACCTGGGCTGGCTGAGGGTTCCGCGGCCGCAGGCGAAACGCCCCGCCCCCTCCCGCTCCGGTCCCGCCCCCTCCCCGTCCCCCGCCCATCCCGAGGTGCAGCCGGCGCTGAGCGCGGCAGGCGCGGGAGCTGGCGCTGGAGCCGGAGCGGCGGCGGCGGCGGCGGCGGCGGCGGCATTCACGGGGCGGCGGCGGCGCGTGCTCAGGCACCGGCTTGGGCTCCGGCACCGGCTCGGGCTCCGGCATGGTGCAATCCGGCCTAGTCCCGGGAGAGCGGGGCCCGTGCGCAGGGCCGGCGCCCGGGGAGCGGCGGCAGCGGCGGTGGCGGTGGTGGCTGCAGGCGCAGGCAGGCGGCAGGTGCTAGAAGCCGGGCTGGGCGAGGTGTGTGCCCACTGGGCTCCCGGGCCGCCGCCCCCTCACTGCCCCGGTCTTTCTCTCCCTTCGTGCTCCCCAGCGCGTCCAGCCCCCTACCTCCGCACCTCGGCCCATGGCGCCCCGCGGCTGAGACAGCGCCGCCAGGGACCCCTCCCGCGGGCCTCCCCGGGGCGTGCAGATCCCGGAGTCGCCCGCCCACCCTCCGCGGAGCCTCCCTCCCCTCCTCGCCCGAGCCGGGCGGGACCATGGCTGCGAAGCTGCGAGCGCATCAGGTGGACGTGGACCCGGACTTCGCGCCGCAGAGCCGGCCGCGTTCGTGTACCTGGCCCCTGCCGCAGCCCGACTTGGCTGGCGATGAGGACAGAGCGCTGGGTGCAGGGGTGGCCGAGGGCGCCGAGGACTGCGGGCCGGAGCGCCGGGCGACGGCCCCGGCGATGGCCCCAGCGCCGCCCCTGGGCGCGGAGGTCGGACCGCTGCGGAAAGCGAAGAGCTCCCGGCGGAACGCGTGGGGGAACCTGTCCTACGCCGACCTCATCACCAAAGCCATCGAGAGTGCCCCGGACAAGCGGCTCACGCTCTCGCAGATCTACGACTGGATGGTCCGTTACGTGCCCTACTTCAAGGATAAAGGCGACAGCAACAGCTCAGCCGGCTGGAAGGTGGGGGCGTCCGGCTGGGGAGGGGGCTGGGGACGCTGACTGGGGCTTCCAGAGGCTGCTAGGTTCGCTGGGCTCCAGGCAGGCCGTCAGGAGGGCTCTTTGGCACCCCCAGGGGTCACAGAGTGTGCACCCAGGGCGTGGGGCCGGCCAGCGGACAGGCGGGGGCGTACTGGGAGCAGCTGTGTGCGTGCTCCCTTGCAGGGTGGGATGCCGGGTGGGAGGTCCGGTGGGGTGACAAGGGACTGTTGCTTTGAGGCGTCCCCAAGGAACATCCCCACCCTGTCCTTGGGGGCATAGTAGAGGAACCCATTCCCAGGCCGCGGACATTGGGGAGCCTCACCGTCTTCCCCCGAGTCTGCTTTGTGTGACTCTTGTTTTACCCTTTCCTCCATGGCACCCTTCTTAGAGCACTGGAATAATGACTTGGGGCCAATGCCGGCTTTCCCTCCCAAATCTCTATCATTGCCCTTCCTGGAGCTGTCCCCAGGGTGAGGAGTGTGGCCATGGGCCCATAGTTCTTCTTGTGGTGCCAGAGTTCACCCTAGGGCACTAACCAGCCTGGGGTGGGGAACTCGGCAAGGTGACCTGAGATCTGAGTTCTCCATGGGGTGGCTGCTGCCCCCACTTACCTAGATCAGGATGAGGGTCACTGGTGATGACCCCTGCTGGTGTGAGGACAAGGTGTTGAGAGCTGGGGATTTGTCCATGCCCACCCAGGTTGCTTTTTTCCACTTCCCTGACTGTCTCAGCCTAGATGCATTTAGGGCCTGGGGGAGGGGCAGGGGTACCCCGGGGAGGCCTCAGTGCCAGCCAGTGGAAAGAGGGGAGCCATCTTAGGAAGGGGCAGGGGCTTGCTTGGATTGTGGCCTCTCAACCCAGCTCCTCCCCTGGCCATCTTGTTGGAGAGTGGTGATAGTCTATGCCTTTGGGGTAGAGAAGGCTGGAGGGGTCCCTGTGCCTAGGATATGAGCTGTCAGCCTCCCTGTGGGAGGGGTGGCTCTGTGAGGGATATCAAGGGAGGGGGCTGTGCCTTGTGATGCCTCCATGCTGGGTCAGAAGAAGGAGGTGTGCCAGTGGAGGAGGGTAGACTTGTGGGCATGAACAGCTCTAGATGCCCAGGGGCAGCATTGTAGAGCCAGGGTGTCCTGCCCTGGGAGCCCATAGCTCCCAGGGTTAGTGCTGGCAGCTTCTGTCCCTCACCAGCCACAATGGGGCAGGAACACAGTTGGGAGGAGCAGCCCAGGGTCTCTTTCCACGTCCCCTCTCCCATCCGCTTGGGCTAAACCCCACCAGAACACATTTCTCCCAAGTGTGTCCTGTGCTTGGGAATCACTCCCACCTCCTTGCTCCCCATGCCCTGACCTACTCCTCCCTGTAGATATATTCACTGTCCTCAAGGGTACAGAGTTCAGATGCCTCTTCCAAGAAGACTTCCCTAACCCTTTTTAGCTAGCTTAGGACTCCCCCTTCTCTGGCCCTCTCCCTGCTGGTAGCGAGTTTTAGCCATTTGTGTTCTGTCTCATTTCCCCTCTCTACCCTGCTGTTGGAGTACAGTGGCAGTGTCAGAGCTATGCTGTGCCCACAGCACCCAGCATACTGTCTTGACACCAAGAAGCCACCTGTGTGTGTCTAGTGGGGAACTGAGTGAATGATGCAGGATGCTGAGGCAGGGGACAGTACATCGGGCTAGAGAGGGCTGGGAGGGCTTCTTGCAGGAGGTGTAGCTCCAGCTGGCCTTGCTGAATCAGGCAGGATGGGGAAAAATAGGAAGAGGGGATGTGAGGCTGGAAGTCAGGGGAGAACTGCAGTTCATTGAAGGTCGTGGGGCCAAGCTCTGTGAGAGGCACCTTCACACATCTTCCTTTAGTGCTCTCAGCAGTCCCTGAGGTGGTTTTACTGTGATATTTACAAGGAAGGCACTGAGGTCCGTATTTAGGAGTGAACTGTTCACACAGTTAGTAGATGAGAAAGCTGGAATCCAACCTATGTGTGTCTACCTCCAGGGTCCCCAAGCGCCTCTGGAACAGTGTCCTGCTGGCAGCTGGGGTGGAAGGGGGCACATGGAAGGCTTTTGAATATGGGCAAGTATAAGTCCTAAAACGTGATTGAGAATGTGCTTGGAGATAGTTTAGTCCCATGAGTTCATTTCTCAGACTGTGAGACTGAGGCGGTGGAAGGGGATAGGAGTCTTGCCAGGGCATCAACTAGCAGCAGGCCCTGGATGAGGGCCCAGGCCTCCCGTCTGCCCATTGGATGTGGTTTCCACTGCACCACACCGCTAGGGACACACCGGTTCTCCCTGTGCCTGGGCTCCCAGTCATAGGCTGGGCATTGGAGAGGGAGCCTCAGGCTTGGGCTCCTTACCTAGGTTTGGGCAGAGACCACCACCCAGGCACTGGAAAGGGGCCTGCCCCATGCTGTCCCCTTCCACCTCACCCTCTACCCAGCTCCCCAGGGAGCAGCCTGCTTCCCTGCTTATACCTGGAGCTTCCTGCACTGTGCCCCTTCTCCATTCTTAGTCATTTCCTCCAAGGGTCTGGTGAAAGAGCTATCCCAACTCCCATCCAGGCACAGGTTGACACACAGAACACATCAGGTGCCAGGCCTGGGGTGCCAGACCTCTCCTCATTCTCCTCCCCTACAAACATATTGCACTTGGATCCCTGGGGTGTACCAAACCCTGTGTTAGATGGGGTGGGGGACCAAAGGAGAAGGCATTGATTGGATCTACTTCAGAGTGATCAGGATTCAGCCAGTTCCACACCCAGGCCTTGTGTTTTGTAGATAGGAAAGATTGGGGGTGGGGGCAGGGCTGCCGTAAAGAGGAGTTAGATACCCTGGGGGAGCCAGGGAGGTCCTCACAGAGGAGGTGGCACTTGGTCTGCGCTGCCTTCACTGGGGAGGGGAGAATTTGGGAGATACAGTCTTCCAGGAAGTATTGACTGCATTCCTAAAGGCAGGGAGGTGAAATTGTGCATGTCTGATTTGGGGGATGATCTGGGTGTGCCAGGCTCGAACCGAGGGTGTCCAAGCATGGCAGGGAGGTGGCACGGCAAGGGTAAAATGGACCAGATCAGGAAGGGCTGACATGCATGGCCTTATCCCTGTGTTCACATCTGTGATGCAGGGAGGTAGCTGAGTGGTTCAGGACAGGAATTGGAGAAGACAAGACCAGCAGCAGGCGTGGGACGCCCAGACCAGGCTGAGGCCTGGAGAGGCTGGGCTCATTACTGGGAACCCAACCAAAGGGGCTGGTTATCTTCCCCTCCAGGCTTAGGATGGGGGCTTGTATAGGTGGTTCGTCTCCATCTGCAGTGTCCCAAGACTGTGACTATCCAGGTATAGCCTCCTACTTTCTCTCAGATGCTCCAGTCTCACTTTCCCTTGGTCCTGGACTCCTCCGGGAAGCCTTCCAGGCTGCTCTGAGTTCTGGCGCTCCTTCCACTTTGCGCCCCTGGAGTTGTTCTGCCTGCTTTTGTGTTTCCTGGCTGCCAGCTCCATTGGGAGCTCCCAGGCCAGGCATGGGCGCCTCCCATTTCTGTCCCCAGAAGCAGCACAGTGGATGGGGACTTCCCTTCTCTCCCAGGGGCTGGAGCAGCCTGGCTGATGAGAGGTGGGATCAGGAGGGGTGGCACCACCCCCATCTGGCCCAGTAAGTTCCAGGTGGGGTGGGGCTGGAAGGGAGGGACTGATTTGAGAGGCCAGGGGCAGGGTCCTGCTACAGCCCTGAGCAGCACTGTCAGCTGAAGCCACCCCCTTCCTCTCCCACCAGCCTGCTCCAGCAGGGCTCCCTCCTCCTCCTTTGTCCTCCGGGGATCCCCAGCCCCAAGGGCTGATGGGGGTGCGGGAGGAGGCGGTGTGAGCCCCGGTTGGGGGGTGTCCTCACCCCCCTCACTGCATAAGCGGGGGGTGGGGGGGGGCTGGCAGCTGCCCGCCTCCTGGGCACGAGCCCGTGCCAGCCGCTCCTGGCACAGTTGCTGGCACGCCCGGCAGACTCCCACGGCCACCTGCTCACACCCACCCACGAGCGCTGGCGCGCTGCGGGCCCTTCCGGCTTCCCGGGCCTCCTGGCGCCCCTCCCCCTCTGCCATACTGGGGGAGCCCACCCCGCTCAGCTCCCCGCGGAACCCCTCTCTCCCTGCCGGCCCCCGTGGCAGCCGTCCCCGCCACACCCCAGGCAACTTGGGGAGTTGAGGAGGCGGGGCTCAGGGAGGCCCCTGGGGTAGCCACGCGGCGGGAGAGGAGGGGACCGGGAGGCAGACAGACCGACAGACAGGGTGAGGGCCCCGCCTGCCACCTGGCGCCGCTCCAGCGGGACGATGGCGGGCAGCGCCGTGCCAGGCGGTAATTGCAGACAGACTAATTTAAAGAGATGAGACGGTTATTTTTAACTCGCGTTAAGGTAATGAACGGCGCGGGGGGGTTGCGAGTTCAAAAGTTCAGTGCCCCCAGCCCCCACTTTCTGCGGGTCTGTGGGGGCCCCTCTTTGCAGGCCCTGAAGGCTCCAGCCAAGGGGCTGACTCGAGGGAGCAGGGAGGTTGAGGCACTGGAGAGGCCCTGCCAGAGGGGCGGGAGGGCTGAGGGGGCCGGGACAGAGGCGCCTGGTGGGGTGGCCCTGAGCACTCCATCAGACCCTCACCGCCACCAAGGTGGGCTGGCACTCCTGTGTTTCAGGTGAGGAAGTGACTTGCCTTGAGGTCGCTACCTCCGAAGTGGTGGACCTGGGAATTGGACCCCAAGCTCAAGCTTTTGAGCTATTGGGTAGGATTGAGGTAGGGTGGGGGCTAGAGGGAAGGGCTGGTTTTGGACTCTGAAAGAGTTCAGGGCTTGTTCCCTGCAGCCTGCCTTCCCAGGTCTTTGAGTAGCAGCTAGTGGTAACCACCACATGGGGTCCTGTTTGTGACTTGTGAGGTTGCCGGGTAGTCAAGTACTGGGATGTGGGTGCATCAGCTACAGCAGGGGGAGCCCCTTCCTCACCTGTTTCCCTTACCTCCCAGGGACTCACTAGATCCACTTCCCAACTGCAGCTTACACGTGGGGGTGCCTGGGAAACAGGAGAGGGTGGGGCTGGGCCTGCCTATACATTGGTGCCTGCCCCAGTGAGTTCAAATCAGACTTGGGTTCTCCAAAGAGCTGGAGAGTCCTGGAGTCCAGTCTCCGCACCCTTGCCTCCTCCCCGGCTCACCCCCTCTAACACACTCCCAGTGACTGGAACCTCACCCTGTCTGGGATTGCCCATTCTGTTGCGAGACAAGTCTCTCTCTCTCTCTCTCTCTCTTTTTTTTTTTTTTTGAGACAAGGTCTCACTCTTTCACCCAGGCTGGGGTGCAGTGGCATAGATCACCGCAGCCTCGACCTCCTAGGCTAAAATTATCCTTCCACCTCAGCCTCCTGAGTGGCTAGAACCACGGGCATAGGGCATCCCACCTGGGCTAATTAAAAAAAATTTTTTTTTGTAGAGACAGAGGTCTTCCCTATGTTGTCCAGGCTGGTCTTGAACTCCTGGGTTCAAACGATCCACCTGCCTCAGCTTCCCAAAGTGCTGGGATTACAGGCATGAGCCACCATGCCTGGCTGCTAGATGAGTCTTAAAGCTTTTAGGACTCATTTCCTTCTGCCCAGCAGTGTTCCATCCCCTTTGAGCATCACACAGGATATCCTAGCCCCTAGGCATCATTTGGAGTCAGCTGTGGAGTCAGGAGTAGGTGCAGGGCTGGACAGAACACCTGTAGGGAACCTGATACGGTGCATGTGTGAGCTGGAGCAAAGCCCTCTCCCATTCTGGTTCTGTGTTCTCATCTGTGTCCAAAGGACCTTAACTCCATCTCTGATAGGTTCAGTGCTGTAACTTACAAACCCACTGGTTCTAGGAGCCATGAGGGGTTCATTGGACAGAGGGCACATAGTACTGAGAGGACTTCTCCAGGGGGACTCATGTGAGTACAGGTGTGGGTGGACTTGAACTTGGGACTCCTGTTTAAAGATGCCTGTCCTGTCTGTGGCAGTACCCAGGTGGCAAATATGCTCTGGGTACAATGAAAGGAGTGTTTATGGTAGTTCCAGCTGGCTGCCAGAGCAGGCAGATGGGGGTTCAGGGTGTTGGGTGGGCATGAGCTCAGGCTCTGGGGCCTGGGTAGGGCTCTCAGGGGGACAGCTGGATCTGGAGCACCCCCTTCTCCTGGCACCCTGGTTGCTATAGAAACCAACTCCTGTTTGGGAGGGTTTGGCTGTTTGCTGCCTCTCCCCACCCCCCAACCCATATGTGGAGGTGGGAGGGGGGCCAGGTGGTGCATGGGGGAGGGGCCTCCCACACCCTCCCCCTAGGGCCTCCCTCTTTGCAGAGAGAAACCTTTCTGGTCTCTAAGTCGGGGTGCCTCTTATGGAAAGGAGAAAGAGAGGTAAGAGAATTGATGTCTGGGTGCTAGGCAGTCAGTTGGGCAGTTCACATAAATTCTCTCATTTTACCCTCTCTGGATCCCGTGAGGTACACATTAATAACCCCATTTTGCAGTTGAGGAAATGGAGGACCAGAAAAATGAAGTCATTTGGCCAATGCAGCATAGCTGGGACAGGCAGAGCTTGGATTTAGTCGCAGACCCGTCTGTCTCTGCCACGTTTCTCCATCTCCCCATGCTGGTGCTGTCAGCTCCACATGCCAACCAGCCAGCCCTCCTGCCCCCAGGCTCTCCTGCTCCAGAACCCTCCTGGCCTCCTCAGTTCACCTGGGAGCCAAGTCCAAACTGCTCTGTTGGGACCCATAGGCCCTCAGCCTGCCTTGTCCAGGCCCTGCCTTCCTCCCACTTTTCCTGCTTCCTCTGATCCCAGGTTGCCCTGGCATTGCCACCTTCACACCTGACACTGGAGTTCTCAACCCACATCCACCGCTGCTGTCACATGGTCACCAAGGCACCTACTGAATCTCCTTGGCCGATCCCTCTGATACTCCTCAGAAACTAGGCGGGGTCTTGGGTGGTTTGAACAAAGACCACCTTCCAGTTGATTCTGGAACCCAGCACTTCTGATTGAGAATTCCTGCTTCAAGTCCTCAGTTGTTTGCAACCTGGCTGATGATCAGAGTCACCTAGAAGCTTTCTGACAACACAGGCTTCCAGTCCCCAGCTCAGACCCTCTGAATCAGGCTCTCAGCAGGTGGGCTCTGGAATCTGTGTATGGCTAGTGAGAGGTCATTCTGAACTGATGCCTTAGAGGGTGGCTTCTTGACCCCTTGCCTGTCCCCCCATCTCCTCCTCCCAGTGGGGACCAGCTTCTTCTCCAAGCTGGCTGCCCAGGTTGAGGCTATGCTCCTCCTCCTTGCTCCTTTTGGGTCCTCCAGAGATCTGAACCCCAGGCAGTCAGCACCAAGGGACTGGGCCAGCACATCAACATCATGCAGCCACCCCATGGCTTATAAATTATGATATATAGGATGTGGGTGAAGAGAATGGAGCCACAGCCAGGGCTGATATGATTTGCTACTAGGAGTCTTTGCTGCAGGAGGGAGGGAGGGCTACCCTGGGCTCCTGCAGTCCCTCGGCAAAAGGACAGAGAGCTTGGGGCAGCCCCTGGGGGCAAGGCCAGAGTCTGTGTGGTTATAAATACTCAGGAAGCCTCTCTGGATCTGGAATGGTGAAGAAATAGAGTCACAGCCCCTGCTTGGAGAGCTCCCCATACGGTGGATGAGAGGAGTGTGTATATAGCTGCTTAATCCAGTCCTGGAGCCTTAGTAGGACACTCAAGTCCTGGCCACCAGCCCTAGTCAACCTTTCCAGCCACCCTCCCATCTTCTAACCCTTGCCTTAGCCACACTGAACTATTCTAGCTCAGGATTCAACCTGCCATATGCCATTACATACATTCTTTCATTTACTTTCCCAGCAACCCTGTGAAGCTGGTAGGGTTACTTTCCCCATTGTGTAGGTGAGGAGAGGAAGAATGAGAAAAGTAAGCAGCTTGAAGAGTACCTTACTCTTAGTGGCAGAAACAAAAACTCTCCAGGGCTAACTCTACCCTAGGCCAGAGCTCTGACCTTCCTCCCTTCTGTCCCTTTCCCCTCCCAATCATTGTCTGTCTGCTCTCCTTTGGAGTTTAGCCCTCAGGCTGCTTGCCTGGGGAATGGCCCTGGGGTCCCTGCCTCCCATTCCCAGATAGAGAGCTCCCTGAGGGCCGGGGCAGACCAGCCTGATGTTCCCCTGATCTGCAGACCCCAGGGCTGAGGCAGCTCCCTCCATTCCCTGTGATCAAGAACTACATTCACTGGGTACCTACTCTGCAGGGCTGCTGGGTGGGGACTGGACTGGCTCCCTGACCTTGAGATCCCAGCCTGCAGGGGTCAAGCTAGGGAGATAAAACGAGGACACTGACTCTGATGCAGGGTAAAATATGCTCAGGGTCATGCTGGAAGGCCAGATAATGAGCTGTGAGTGTTTGGAGGTAGAGGAGGGGAAGGGAGACAAAGCAGACCATCCCAGGCTCTGGGCTTCTCAGTGCGAATCCTCAATGGGAATGACATGGGCAGAGATCACTCAAGGTGCTGTGGGGAGTGGACAGGAGAGAGAAGGCTGGCCCAGGCACCCAGTGTTGGCCTGCCACTGGGGTCCAGGGGAGAAAATGAACCTGAGATAGCGCAGAGGCCCAAAGAGTTCCAGATGCCAGGCCTAGCGTAGGCAGCACCCATTGGTGCCTTGAGAATCCCTCGGGTGAGGTGCAGCCGTGTGTTTAGGAGTCTTGGAGGCAGACAGCTAGCTCTGCTTACCCTCTGCGTAGCCTTGGGCAACTCTGAGCCTCAGTTTCTTCCTCTACAAAATAGGATAATAATAGGGTCTTTCCTCGAATGCCTCCCTTTCCTGTCCCTGAGATCGAGGTGTCACATATTCAGGATGTCCAAGCTCCCTCCTGCCCTTAGTTGGGCCAGCTGCTTTCTGGCCTCCGGAGCCTTCCCCGTGGCCTTGGATGACAAGCAGGCCAGGTTTTAGGTGCCCCATTTTCACAGATGAAGGAAATGTCTTGTTTAAGGTCATGCTTGAACCCAGGACTGTCTGCCCCTGGACACTGGCTCCTCTTTACCCCACTGGCAAGCTGTGTGACCTTGGGCATGGCCCTTCCTTCTCTGAGTTCCCCTCCCCCAACACTCTGGGAAGCTGTGAGGCCTCTTCTCTCTCCTGTCCCCTCCCTCTGTCCTCAGCTGGCCTCCTCCTCTTCCTCTTGTAACCTGAGCTGGGGCCCTGGGGGAAGGGGCTTGCCCTCTGCCTGAGGCACCTGCCAGCTGAACAGATGTGCAGAGATGGAGGGCCCTGGGAAGGGATTGAGGGCTCTTAGCCCGACAAGGCTGGGGCTGGGGCTGGGGCCCAGGCCAGGGCTGGGGCAGGCAGTGCTCAGTACACCCTACCCTGGCCTCTGGCCTCTGCCCCTAGGGCTTACTCTGAGCACTTGTTCATTTTCCAGTGGACATTCAAGTGCTCCAACATGTCCTGCAAGGACCTCTCAGTCTCTAGGAGAAGACAGATGGCAGATGAGGCCTGGTGCCCCAGTGTGGATGGGCCGCCCTGGGCTCCTGGAGCCCTTTGGTGTGGGACAGAGGGCCAAGGGCGGCTCCTGGGGGCAAGGCCAGTGTCTGTGCAGGTGGCCGTGCCCCTGGGAGAGCAGATGGTTCTCTTGGCACCATGCCTACTCTTCCTCTTTCTCCCCCAGGAGCCAGCCTGCAGGGCTGGGGCACAGCTGCTGGGCCCTCCCCAGAGCTGGGCTCAGGGCAGGGCTGGGTGAGGTCACCGCAGCTGCTCCCAGGGCCTGGGGCAGGGGAGTGGGGAGGTGCTGCCTGCAGAGGTAGGGAGGGGCTCAGACTGAGAGGAGAGATGGAAAGGTCTGAATGCTTTGCATTTAGGAATTCTGTTTAATCCTGCATGAAGGAGGGTTTGTGAAGGGGTTGCTGAACCAGTGTGGACAATCTCCTGCCCCTACCCTAAGGCTCACCCTGGAGCTTCTGCTTGGCTTCCGCCCCTCTCTGGAGGTTTTTCAGGGCAGGAGGAAGAGCAAGGGCCACGGGTGCAAATTCCTGCACCACCACTTACACTATGTGACCTTGGGCAAGTCAGTTTGTCTCTGGGAGCTCCAGTTTCTCATCTGGAAAATAGGGACAATAAATCAACCAGAGGGTTGTTAGAAAGATACAAAAATCAACCAGAGGGTTGTTACAATAAGCTGATAATTTTTGAGCGGCAGCACGTGGTCAATGTCTCATAAGCAGCAGTCCTTTCCCCCTTACTGCCTCATTTTCCCAAAGAGGCAGGAAGTACTGAGGACAAGAAGGGAGGTGGCAGAGGCAGCAGGAGCTGCAGGAGAAAGCAGCGGGGAGGAGGGTCACACAGGACCCTGGTGGGGGAGGGCAAGGCTTGGAGCTCTGGCCTGAGATTTGGCTGAACAGAAACTACACAGAAATGCCACGCCTGAGCAGCTCGTGGCTGCTGAGGGTTCCATCCTAGCTGTTGACTTGCTGTGAGCCAAGGATTGCCCCACAAAGTTCAAGTAGGGAGGCTGGCTCAGACACCACTTTACTCTGGTTGCTGTTAGATCTCTGCAGGAGCACTGAGGTGGTAGCATCTATCTTCGCCTAGGGGATGAGGAAGATGCCACAGAGCTGGCCTTGATGGAGGAACAGGAACTGGTAGAGCAGAGAGAGGGACAAGAGTAAAGGGAATAGTTTGCAAAGGCACAGGGATGGTAACATCCAAGGTAGCAGGAGGCCCAGATGGTCCTGAAGGAAGGAGGCGATGAGGTTGGAGGACATCAGAGGGCTCTTTAGTATCAGTCTGGGATTGGACCCAAGCCCATGGGTGACAAGGAAGAATGGTCATGGGAGCAGCACGAGGCTGGACTTTAGTTGGTGGTGTATTTGCTGCCCAGCCTGGGTGTGTGGGCTCTGCTTTCCCTGGAGGGTGCCAGAGCCCCATGCTTTGCTTTGGCTGTTGAATCCTCCTGGCCCCAGGCTGCCCACTCTGGGATCCACTGCTGATCCTGAGCCCACTCACTTGGAGACATCTGTGGCCCTGTGCCCCCACCTGCCCTTCTATCCCTTCTCCACAGCAGACCGTCGTGCCGAAGATTTGCACATGGCCTCAGGTCCCTGGCATCATTCAGGTCACCTCTTTCGCCAGGGAGAAGCCTGGACTGAGAACCTGAACTTCACCTCAGCTGGCAGGGCAAGTGACTCTCAGGGAGTCTGTGGCTCTGTCTAACGAAGATGTGTGTTCCTAGGCCAGGCTGGAGCCCCAGAGTGGGGTGGGGGCAGGGGTGGAATAGGGAGCCTCCTGGGGCTCTGAGATGGGAAGGGATTGACATGCAGGATCTCATCAGGTCCCATATGTCCCTGTGGATACTGGGATTGTAATCCTCGTTATAGTGGAGGTCCACGGTCACATGAATGAAGTTGGGATTTTGTCCCCGACCTTTGACCTCTCTGTATGCAGGAAGGAAGGGAAGAAGGAAATCGGAGTCATAGAGGGGATCAGGGCACTTACCACGGTCCCGCAGGTGGTCACTGCAGTAACAACAGGTGCTGGGTCATTGTCCCCATCAGGTAGTCAGGGTTAGTCTCCTGAGGGAGGGGCTGGGCTCAGCCTTTGACTGTGGTGGAACCTGGACAGGCATCCACACCCGATCTTGGGCTTGGGCTGCAATGGGTAGACACAAGACCCAGGGCCGCACTTGGAGGATCCTGGAAGACCCTAGGTGCCAGGGAGGCCAGGAGGTAGCACAAGATTTGGTGGTAGGTGGGGCACAGTGCTTGTCTCCTGTCTCTGATGAAAGCTAGGAGATTTTGGGCTTGAGCGTCAAGGTGGAGGTGGCCACTGGGGTGGACAGCAGAGCAGTGTCCCTTGCCACATTAGGGGTGGGTGTGGGAAGAACCCTGGTTTTAGAATCCAATATCCCTAAGACCCAAG
The DNA here is from genome assembly GCA_963574635.1 of Cheracebus regulus. Taxonomy (NCBI): domain Eukaryota; kingdom Metazoa; phylum Chordata; class Mammalia; order Primates; family Pitheciidae; genus Cheracebus; species Cheracebus regulus. Next base: position 27,822 of record CAUYQU010012234.1, read on the forward strand.
TCTGGCTCCATCATTTTCCAGCTTTGTGGCCTCATGAGTCATTTAACCCACCTGAGCCTCAGTTTGCCCCCTGTGTAAAATGGCAGTACCTACTCACAGGATGGTTACCAGGATTAAAGGAGCCTAGCCTATGCTGGGCATGTAGTGGGTGGTGCCCTTTTCTGGTTTCAGCATTTGGATCACGTGCCAGTGGTGTGCAAGAGCTGGCTTGCACTGGCCATGAGGGCTGATTGTGCACACTTCCTCCCATTTCTGCATTCAGTGACATCATGTGGCAGCTTAAAATTGGCTATGATGTGAGTATCCATACCACAGAAAGCAGCAAAAGCTACAAATCAAAGCAGGTGTTTTTTTTTTTTTTTTTTTAACTTCCAGAAGAGCTGGCTGTTAAACATTTGCCAACACACCACTGAATGTGCCCCAGAAAAGGTAACTTCCCCCAGCCCCACTGCCCAGGATCAGAAGATGGCACAGAGATGGCCAGGCAGGGTGACTCACTCCTGTAATCCCAGCAGTTTGGGAGGCCGAGGTGGGAGGATCACTTGAGGTCAGAAGTTCGAGACCAATGTGGGCAACATAAACCTTGTCTCTACAAAAAATATAAAAATTAGCCGAGTGAGGTGGCACACACCTGTGGTCCCAGCTACTCGGGAGGCTGGGGCGGGAGGATCACTTGAGCCCAGGAGGTTGAGGGTCCAGGGAGCTATAAATACGCCACTGCACTCCAGCCTGGGTGAGAGAGGGAGACTCTGGCAAAAAATAAAAAAAAATAAAGACCCTGGCTCAAAATAAATAAATAAAATAAAAATAAAAAAGAAGATGGTACAGAGACCATGAGTCCATGTCCCAGAATCCATCCTGTGGGCCCTCTAGCCATAGTAGGGACAGAACAGGAGGCAGGGCAATACTGGAGTTGTGGCTCAGCCAAGCAGCCTAGAACTCAAAGTCCATGGCCCCTTCCGGGCCTGGAGAAATTGGAGGTAGTTATAGCACCAGGCAGCCCATGTAGGTGTGGGACAGCAAATGAGAGGACCTCTCTTTTCTCTACGCTCTCCTTTGGCCTACAGAGATCTGGCTGGCCCTGGCTGGAGATTAAGATTAGATGAGGTTGAGCTGTCAGAGGATGAAGCTGTGCTGGGAGGAGAAATGAGGTTGTACTGGAAGATAAACGAGGTTGTACTGTCAGGGAATGAGCTGGTACTTGGAAGCAAGGTGAGGCTGCATTATTAGATAAATGAGGTTGTACTGTCAGGGGATGAAGTGTACTTGGAGTAGAGATGACGTCCTGCTGGATCAGTCGGGTTGCGCTGTCACAGAACACAGCTACACCACAGGAGGAAGGAGAGTGTCCGACTCAGAGGATAAATGAGGGTGTCCTGCTGGATAAATGAGGGGGCCCGTCAGGTGAATGGAGTGCTGTTAGCAAATGAGGTTGTACTTGCTGGATAAATGAGACTGGTGTGCTGGATAAATGGGGTTGTGCTGTCAGATGAATGCATTACTGCTCGTGGGTGAAGGGCATCCTGGGAATAGATGAGGGTGTCCTGCTGGATAGATGAGCTGCCACCACCAAATGGATCAGACCCTGTCCATGAGGGAGGCGCCATCAGCAAGGACGAGGTTATTCTATTCCCACTGGAGCTCCTGGAGTGTCTTCTGGCCCAGGAGAGACCTTGGTGTACGCCAGCCCTGGGTTATCCAAGTGTCTCTGGGGAGCAAGGTGGGCGCTGGGGAGGGCAGGCGGCTGCATTATGCACCCTGGGACCTCTCCACCCACAATGGGTGCCCTACCCCTCTCCCTGGCTCCCCTCAGTGGATCAGACTGCTGTGGATATTCTCGCCCCACTGCCTGCTTCTCACCCTGCCTGTGTCTTGTTTCTGCCCAGTTTGGAAAAGCCCATATTATGTGCCAGCCAGTCTGTCCAGTCTCATTTAATTTTCTCTACAACACAGTATTACTCCCCCTTGTACACACTTTCTCTTATTCATTCATTCATCCATCCATTCATTCATTTGACAAACATTTAAGTGTCTAGTATGTACCAAACGCATGAGGTGCAGTTAAAAAAATAAAGGATAAAAATCACTGCCCTCATGAAGCTTATATTCTAATATAAAGACAGAGGACAAATAATGTATTAATTTAGAATGTGGTAATTGCTTTAGAAAAACATAGAGCAGAATCAGGGGACCAAGAAATTCCAGGGAATACAGTTTTGAAGAGTGGTCGGGACGGGCCTTGTTCCAAAAGGTGCCATCTGAACAAAGACTTGAAGGAGAATAAAGATCTCTGTAGATATCTGGGGGCAGGCGAGACCCTGCCTGGCAGGCTTGAGGATGGGGGGAGGGATGGAGCAGGGCATCTGCACAGTCACTCAGGGTCTTGTGGGCCATGGCAAGGCCGTTGTTCCTCACTCTGAGTGAGATGGAGGGTGTCAGAGGGATATGGGCAGGAATGGGCAGGAATGGATGTGATCCTGCTTATTTGAATGGTCACCCTGGCTGCTGCATGGAGTGCTGTAAGGAAGCAAGGGAGGGAGCAGGGAGCCATTTGAGGACTGGAGCTTGAAAGCATCTTGCCCCAGGGTCCAGCACTCATGGGTGATGGACCGGAAACTGGAATCCAGTTCCAATGCTAGAGCTGATGCACTTTGCCCTACTCTAGCCTCCTCCCTTGTGGGGGAGTCCCCGGGGTTCTGGGCTCCCTGGCTCAGGTTCTGAGGGAGAACAGGGTACGCATGAGATGTAACCCACTGTCCTTTCCCTCTGCCCCCAGATGGTCTCCCTTGAGCCCTGAATCAGGGAGGTCCTGACTCCCCTAGCAACATGCTCCAGGTCTGGATGTAGGTGTGGGAGGCATGAGGCCCCAGAAGCTGGGCCCAGCTCTGGGCACCAGGGGAGCCCGGGCATGCCAGGGCTGTGGCTGTGGTGGTGGGTTGCTAGGCAACTCTAAGAGGGAGCCCTGGTTACTGCTGCCTGGCAGAGGCATCTCCCTCCTCTGCCTCTTTCACCTCCTCCATGGCCTCTGGCCCCCAAGGAGGCCCTGTGGTGTGAGCCAGAGCTGTGATCAGTGCTTGCCACTGGATCTGGCAGGGAGCTCTGATTGGTACCAGGTGACTGGGCCCTGAGGAGCCAGACTGGGCTGCAGAGCTTGAGTGTCTCTCATGGGGCACAGCCCTGCAGCACACCTGGTTCAGAGCCCAGCTCAGCAGAGGCCTAGGTCCTCGCTCAGCTCTGAACCACATCGTCTGACCCATCGTCAGCTCTGCACAGAAGCAAGGCCTCTGTGCCTTGGCTACCCCATCCATCTTGCCTGCAGAATCCTCTCCAGGAGCTTCATTTTCTGTGAAGAAGGGTTCTGAGTGCACAGGGATCCAGGTACTCCTGTCCCACCCTGATGGCTTGAGTGTGTAATGCTTAAATTTTGCACTAAATCTCATTGACAGGAAGAGTTCCACTATTTAAGAAAAATGTTCGAAAACCTCTGGACTGAATAATTCTAAGGATTTTCAGTGTCAAACTGAAAAGGTCCCCAGAGAACAACTTACCCATCTCCTTAGTTTACAGTTCAGGACACTGAGGGCCCCAAAGAAGGAGAAACTTCACCTAGGTCAGGCTTGGTGGAGCAGGAGGAACACTGGGCTGGGGTTGGGATCCTGGGCTCATATCTCTGCTCTATCACCAGGCCTCGGACAGCCTTGGGCAAGTGCTTTCTTCCTCCTGGGTTGGGCCAGCCATGGTTTCAGGCTGAGGCTTGAGCTCCAGGGGTACCTGGCTGGATATGGGACAGAGCAGGGAAGGATATAAACGTTCAGAGGCCTGGAGCTTGTCTTTGCGGTAATCTAAAATATTTGAATAACGCGTATAAAGAAAATGTGGATGGATTATGAAGTATATGCAAAATTCCCTTGAATTCTAAAAAGGAAGCTTAGACTTGCAGGAAATCCTGACCTCCAGACTTCCCCTGCTGCCAGCTTCTAGGGATGGTTTACATGGAACGTTTGAGGAGCACTGGATACTGGCTTCCTAAGCTTCTTTGGGATTCTCAGACCTGTTTCTTCTGTGGGAGAATGTGATGTCCTTTAGACTTAGAATAAAGACCAATTTGCAATCCCAGCACTTTGCGAGGCCAAGGCAGGTGGATCATCTGAGGTCAGGAGATCAAGACCAGCCTGGCCAACATGGTGAAACCCCATCTCTACTAAAAATACAAAAATTAGCCAGGTGGTAGTGGCACACCTGTAATCTCAGCTACTCAGGAGATGCAGGAGAATCGCTTGAGCCCAGGAGGCAGAGGTTGCAGTGAGCTGAGATCACACTACTGCACTCCAGTCTGAGCTACAGAGTAAAACCCTGTCTCAAAAAAATTTAAAAAATAATAATAAAAAAAAGAAGACCAACCTGAAATCAATACCTGGCACAGCACTTAAGCTGTGTGACCTTGGCAACTCACTTAACATCTCTGAGCCTTACTCTCCTGTTACGAGACAGGGATCACAATCTCTGACTTGTATGGCGTTCGACTAATGATGACATGAGATAAAGTCCTTAGAGTGTCCAGGGCTGAATGGGCGGGTGCTGGCTAGGTGCTGGTGCCTGGGACTATCCTTCCTCCAGAACATAATGACATTGATAAAGTGGCATTGTCTGAGTGACCTCCAGCTGGAGAAGTGAAGAGGTGGGAGGTGGAGCCTCTTGTAAGCCAGACAATCCTATGGGGGAGGAGAACTGAGGCCTAGGAGCCTGAACGCAGGCGTTGGGGAGGGGCTGGGGAGCCAGCTGCAGGGGTGGGAACAGGAAGGGGGTATCTACTTGAGGGAGCACCGCTCCCTAGGGGCCCAGTTCCCCTCCTCTCAGGGCCCTAGGAGAATTAGGAAGGGCAAGGCTGGCAAGTCCCAGATGTTGCCTCCAAAGGCCAGAAAGTGCCAGAGATAGGCAGCCTGGGGCCCTGAGGAATCAGGTCGGTGCCTGGAGCTGGGGGTGAGGGGTGGGAGGGTACCCTGGGCAGCAGGAAGGACCCCTCCTCCTGGAGACTGGTGGGAAGGAGGCAGGAGGGAGAGCCCTCACACAGCAGTGGCTATGAGTGTGGCTGGGTGGATTCACAGGTTAAGAGCAGGTCCATGAGCTGGGCAGAGCTGGAGTGGTACTTAGCATCGTTGCCTAGCTGTGGGGCCGTGGGAAGTTACATCATGCCTCTGGGCCTCTGGTCCCCAGTGCATGAAATTGGAGAATGCCAGCTTCCCAGAGTTGTTGGTGCCCAGCACAGTTGCACTCAAGGCATGATATTAAAGAGATGGAAACAGAGCAGGTCTGTTGGGGGACCTACGGGGTGAGGTCTTCTGGCCAGAGTGAGGATATAACCAACGTTTATAAACATCTGGTGTGCAAACACTTATTCGTGCACATGTAATGATCTTACAGCCTTAAGAGGTAGTTACTGAATGTAGCCCACTTTTTCAGAGTCGTTCACTGAGGCTCACAGAGACAGAGTTAACAGCTCGTGGTCATATAGCTAGGCAGCCAAAGAGCCAGACATCCTACCCGGCCCTCTGATACCTAAGCCCATGCTGTTTCCCTAGCAGTACCTGGACCAGGAGGTTGAGGCCACCATGTAAGAGGCCCCAGAGGTGGGGTGCGGCAGGCCCAGCCGGAGTTCTACACCAGATTCCAGTGGGGCCAATGGACTCCCTGCCTTCCTCTGTCCTCAGAACAGGCCTGGCAAAAGCAGGCAGTGACATGGGGAACACCGGACACTGGCACAGCAAATTAAAAAGAGGATATATGCAGAGGTAGCAGAGGCGAAGCCCAGGGAGGAACTGAGGGACAGCAGAAGAGGCTAGGCCACCTTGGGCAATCCCTTCTTCTCTCTGAGCCTAGGTCTTCTGGTGTGTGAATGGGGACTTTGCCGCACACTTTGTGGGGATTTTGTGAAGGCTCCGCCAGGAAGGGGCTTGGAAGGCAGGCAGGTCAGGAGATGGCAGGGCTGCAGCCCAAAGGACAGGCAGGAGAGCTGAGGTGGCCTGAAGGTCGGCACTGAACAGGGGTGGAGGCTGAGGTCTCCATGGCAAAAGGACAGCTTTTGAGGGGTCTGCTGGAATCCAAGCCCTCTGTGGAGTTCACAGCAGCTCAGAGGAGTTGGGGGTGATACCTCTGAAAAGTCTCAAGCCTGTACCCACCTTGGAGACCCCCGGCCTACTCTGCTTGTCCTGGCCAGGCCCTCCCAGCAAAGGGTTAACAGTCTTCTCTACCTGCAGTTGCATTTTAAAGACACGAAATTAAAGCAGGTAATTTATTCTCCCCACACACGAAAGAGCAATTAGTTCTAAACAGGGCTTAATCAGTCACCGCGAGATTGATTTCTGGAGCCCTGGGTTTTCGGGCTCCTGGCGCCATGCCAGGCTGGGGAGGGAGGGGGGCGGACAAATGAGCCGCGGCGGCATAAGCCCTTACGTAATCTGCTGGGGGCCCTGGCAGCCTGGTTAGCCCCAAGTGAGGCTTGGCTGAGCTGAGGAGAGGGGGTCCTGCTCCCTGATGCAGGCCCCCCGCAGGCCCAGAGTAGCCCACAGGATTGGCCATGACCCCAGGGAAAGGCTAGGCCCAAAGCTCTGGCCTCACCTTCTGGGCAGTCTCTGTGTGGGGGTGGGGCGGGATGGGGGTGCGGTTCTGGGGCAGAGGGTGGGTACTCTTAAGTTTGTCCCAGCCGGTGCTTACACCTGTCCCCTCCTTCTCTCAACCCCCTTACCTCATCTTCGTCCCTATCTCCCCCTTCCTCCTACACTCTTATCTCCCCCTCTTCTTTCCATCACGGTCCCTCTTTCCCCATGTCCTCCTCATCCCCGACTCCCACCCGCGCCCTTGTCTCTGGCCACAGAACTCCATCCGGCACAACCTGTCGCTGCACACCCGTTTCATCCGCGTGCAGAACGAGGGCACCGGCAAGAGTTCGTGGTGGATGCTGAACCCCGAGGGCGGAAAGACAGGCAAGACCCCGCGGCGCAGGGCCGTGTCCATGGACAACGGGGCCAAGTTCCTGCGCATCAAGGGCAAGGCGAGCAAGAAGAAGCAGCTGCAGGCGCCCGAACGAAGCCCGGACGACGGCTCCCCAGGCGCGCCCGCCCCGGGGCCGGTGCCCGCCGCAGCCAAGTGGGCCGCCAGCCCCGCCTCGCACGCCAGCGACGACTACGAGGCATGGGCCGACTTCCGCGGCAGCGGGAGACCCCTGCTCGGGGAGGCAGCCGAGCTGGAGGACGACGAGGCCCTGGAGGCCCTGGCGCCATCATCGCCGCTCATGTACCCGAGCCCCGCCAGCGCGCTGTCGCCGGCGCTGGGCGCGCGCTGTCCCGGGGAGCTGCCCCGCCTGGCCGAGCTGGGAGGCCCGCTGGGCTTGCACGGCGGCGGCGGCGGCAGCGGCGCGGGGCTGCCCGAGGGCCTGCTGGACGGCGCGCAGGACGCGTACGGGCCGCGGGCCCGCGCCGGGACGCCCGCCTACTTCGGCGGCTGCAAGGGCGGTGCCTACGGCGGGGGCGGGGGCTTCGGGCCGCCGGCGCTGGGCGCGTTGCGCCGCCTGCCCATGCAGACCATCCAGGAGAACAAGCAGGCCAGCTTCGCGCCGGCCGCCGCGCCCTTCCGCCCCGGGGCGCTGTCCGCGCTGCTGCCTCCGCCGCCGCCCGCGCCTAGGCCCAGCCCGGTGCTGGGCGCGCCGGGGGAGCTGGCGCTGGCTGGCGCGGCCGCCGCCTACCCCGGCAAGGGGGCGGCTTCGTACGCGCCGCCCGCGCCCTCGCGCAGTGCCTTAGCCCACCCCATCAGCCTTATGACGCTGTCCGGCGAGGCGGGCGCCACGGGCCTGGCACCGCCCGGCCACGCAGCCGCCTTCGGGGGCCCGCCCGGCGGCCTCCTGCTGGACGCGCTGCCCGGGCCCTACGCGGCGGCCGCTGCTGGGCCGCTGGGCGCCGCGCCCGACCGCTTCCCGGCCGACCTGGACCTCGACATGTTCAGCGGGAGCCTCGAGTGCGACGTGGAGTCCATCATCCTCAACGACTTCATGGACAGCGACGAAATGGACTTCAACTTCGACTCGGCCCTGCCTCCGCCGCCGCCGGGCCTGGCCGGGGCCCCGCCCCCCAACCAGAGCTGGGTGCCGGGCTGAGGGCCGCCTCCCGTCCCCGGGCGCCCCGTCCCGTCCCCTAGGGGCCTCTGTCTTCCCATCCCGATTCCCGGGTCCCCGCCCCCGACTCCAGCTCCCTGGGATGACCCAGGAGGCGGCCCCAGCCCAGCTAGGGACCCCTCACGGAGGCCGGCCGCCGGGGAAGGGGAGGGAGGGGCCGGGGCACCCCAGCGCTCCTGCTACACTCCTGAGATCCGTCCCCTCCTCCTGGGCAGGAAGCCTGGGATAGGAGGCTGAATTCCAGGCTGGCTGGGAATAGGGAGGAGCAGGGTGGGCCGCCTGGTGTGGACGGTGGTAGGGGAAGCCAACTAAATGTGCCAGGGGGCGTTTCCAAATCTTCAGTTTCATTTGCGGAGCCCTAGCCGTGACCCCGCGCCCACCCCAAACACGGATCTGATTCCCACTTGACACGCTTTCCCACTGGTCTTAGTCTCACCCACCCGAAGCCAGCAGCCCTCTCCCGAAAACTCACGCCTACCTATCCATCCACCCTGAGCAGCCCTCCACCCCCAAATCGCCCTCCGACGACCGCCACCCCCAACAGTTCAGCCTCCCCCTTCCATTCCTGCCGGCCGTCGCTTCTCCCTGCCTCCGTCGGAGTCAGTCCCTCTCTTCAGCCGCCCCTACCCCCTAGTACTGGTCTCAGCTTCTCCAGCCGGCCTCAGCCCGGTCCACCCCCAACCCCGACGCCCCTTTCTCCGAGCCAGTTCTGGCCCTTCTCCCATATTTATAAGTGTCCGGCCGGGGCGGGCGGTGGGCGCGGCGTCCCCGGCGCGTATCGTAGGCAGTGTACCGTGGCCGTGCCGTCAGAGTGTGCGTGTGCGTGTGTGCCGTGTCGAGGCTGTGTAGAGTGCATTGTACAGCATATTTTCATGAATAAAATTGTTTTAAATATTTCCCGCGCCTTGGGCTAGCGGGAGGGGAGTGGTGGCGGAGGATAATTGACAGGGAACTTGGGGCAGGCAGGGGAAGGGTTTCTGTGTCTGAGTCACTATTGTGGCTTTGTGTATAGGTACTCGTCAGCCTTTGCTACACGAATGCTCCTCTGTCCCGCACACATTGGTTAAGCGCCTACTGAGTTTCCCGTACTGAAGATGTGCTTTGTGGAGCTCTGCACCTGTTTCTGTGAACACGTGCATGCAGGAAGTTTTGGCCCAGGAAAATGCATCCTATTTAGGATGCCTCAGAGATTGGGAGAGGATATACAAATATTTACTGAGAGAACCTTTAGTACCAGGCTCTGTGTTGGACGTGAGTTTTGTTCCCATTGTACAGATAAGAAAAGGTCAGAGAGAGAAAATGACGGGGAGGTGGGTAGAGACGGTGAAAAGAGAACCCTTTGAAGTGCACAGACTGCTGTTGGAATACCATTTTCTGCAATGTGCCAGCTGTGTGACCTTGGGGAAATTTTCAACCTCTGAAGCCTTGTCTTCCTGGACTAAGGCATGGAGTAGTAGCATCCATCTCATAAATTTCTGTGAGGCCTGAGGAAAGGAATGTAAAGTGCTCAGCACAGGCCCTGCACTCATTCATTCCAGGAAGACTTGGTGAGCACCTGTTAAGTTCTTGTACTAAGCATTGAGGCTGCCCTAGAGCAACACAGTCTCTACCCATAAGGAACTTAGAGGCTCCTTAGAGTGGGGAACAGGTCAGCAAATAGGCGATTGAATGAATGAATAATGGGGCATGAATGAATGAACCTGGGAATGAATGAATGAATGATGGGGCAGCACTCATCTTGGACTTGAGTCAGGGAAGGTGCCTGGAGTGGTGCTGCCTCAGCTAAGCTTGGTAGGAGGAATTGGCATTGGGAAGGGGATTCAAATGAAATGGCATGTTCAAAGTCGCAGAGTTAAGACACATGTGGATTCCAGAACCAAAAGCACTTGACTGTGGCTAAAATTCAGAGAGACAGATTACTGATGGCAGGGAGGCTAATTGGCCGGAGAGTTCACCAGTGGAAGAGGGGCGGTGTGGCTCAAACTAGGTGATGGGGGAGGACAGCGGGGCTGGAAGGGAAAGGATCAGTTCACATCTGCTTTGCATGTGGAGTCACTGAGTACTTGGTTGTGGATTGGACCTGGGGGGTGAAGGAGAAGAAAGCATCAAGTGATGCTTGGTTTTTGTTTGGGTACCTGGTGAGACAGCCATTCCTTGAGATGGGGCACACCAAAGCAGAAGGAGCCCTAGGAAAACTGATATGATCATTGGAGCTACACTCCATGAGAATCTTTGGGATTTAGATCAGGGGGAGGGATGTTCAGGAGCATACATACTGGGTGAAATGACATTCTCTGGCACTGGGCAACATAGTGGCCCTCAGATGTCCACTTGTGTAGGGGGGTCAGAGCCCAGGAAGTGTCTGGGCTGGAAAAGGAGGTCAAGAATCAGGAGCACAGCGATTGTCACTGAGGGGTTGGAAGTGGCTTGGGAGGGGAAGGATTGCAGAGTTGGAAGACCAGAAAGTCGAAGTCTGCTCTGATGAACACCTTGGCACAGGAGGGACCCACTGTCTGAGAGGGAAACGAGAAGGAAAACCAGGACCCCGGAGAGTCGGGGACGATGTCCTAGAAAGGAATACCCAATGCTCTTACCTTCTGGAGCCTCACTTTCTCAGTCTGGAAGATGGGCTATAGCACCTGTTTCACACATTTGTTTTAAGGAGGAAATAAGATGGGCATTATTGTCTAAGGTCACACTGTTGACAAGGGGCAGAGCTCCTGAGTGTGCCTCCAATGTCCAGGTCTCCTGCAGCCCCCACTGCCTCTGACGGCGTGGCTGGGAGCAGAGGAGCTTGGAGCCAGTAGAATCCGCAGAGGTTCTGGGCTCTGAGTTGGGGCTGAGACCTCACTGGTATGGTGGTTGTCCCTGCCAGGTGGGGAGCACTGAGAGACTCATGGGCCCTCCCCTGGGACAGATGCCCCAGCCCCACCCTACAGTCAGCCTTTGAGACAGCCCAGCTGGGTGTGGGTTCCATATGGGCTGCAGAGCTGCCCCCACCCTAGGCTGATGGAGGGTGGGCCGCTGTTGTGCATGTGCAGGTCTATGTATTTCCATGTAGTCCCATATGTGTCTGTCTGTGTGGGCCTGTGTATGTGTGTCTGTGTCAGTGAGTGTGCTGGGGGACAGGTGGAGTGGTGGTCAAGGTGCTCCCTGTCCTAGTGTGCACATGGCTGGGTGTGTGTGTGGTTGGAATGACAGTGAATTTGCCTCTAAGTGTGCCCACACAAGTGCCGGGGCTGTGCAGGCCATGCCTGTGTGAGGTACTGTCTCTGTCCCCACATGTGCCTTGCACACCCTCCTCTCTGGGCGCGCCTGCCTGTCTCGGCACAAAGCTCTCACTGGGAGCACCAGCACTGGTGTTCCCCTGCCAGGAGTGTCTTCTGGGCTGCTCTGCTGTCTGTTGGAGGGGAGGGGAGCAGAGGGACACTCCAGACCCTGGGATCCAGCCCAGCTTATGAGCAGGCAGCAGTGGGACCACCTCAGAGCCGTGACTGCGCTCTGCCTGGCTCTGGCCAGGGATCATTCCAGACACAGCTTCTGTCCTGCTGGGCCCCATCAGGAGAAAGGGGGCAACACCCCTGTGGCTGGGGGGCTGCAACTGGCCCTTCCCCATCAGTCTTGGAGCCCAGCAGACACACTCCCCTCTATGCCCACTCCCTGGGAGGCGTCTGACACATGATTTATTCATAAAAAGCCATTATTTGTGCCAAAGAAGAACTGAGCCGCTGGCTTTTTAAGTGCTGATAATGCTTTCAGCCTCCCTGCCTGTCCTCTTCTTCCCCTCCCGGCTTCTGTCTTCTCTCACCTCCTTCCTGTCCTTTCCCCTCCATACTCCTTTATTGTTCTCCCCACACCTCCTCTCCTCCCTATTTCTTTATAGACCTCCCCTCTCATGCCCCTCAGCTCCTCTCTACAGTGAGGCTGGGTCAGGGAGGCTCAGAATCAGTTGTCCCAAACTGGGGAAGGCCTGCACTAGCCTGGAGCCCCAAAGACCCCAACCCTCCACTTCATTCTTTACCTCTAAAGGACCCGGGGAAGGTTGGGAGGAGGGGGTCCAGGCTGAGAAAGGTGGTGGGGTGGGGGGTCTTTGGAGGCCGTCCTGACCGGCTCCCCATATGCCAAATGGTGTGACTTCAGCACCCTTATTAGCACCAGTACCCCAGACTCCCAAGTAAACATTCAATCTTGGCAAAAATAGGGCACTTGCTGTGTAAATGTAGGTTCAAGGCAAGCCCCTTAGAATGCCTCTCTCCCTGAAGAATGCCCCCATATAAAGTGCCCCCATATAGAAATTCTGGAGCTACCATTATTCAGGTGGTGCCAGGAGAGGCTGGCATCCAGGGAGGCACTTGGGCCCCATTACAGAGCACCCCTTCAGAGAGGAGGCAGCAGAATGAGTGTGTTCACAGAGCTTGAATGCAGACCCAGGAAAGGTTCTTAGAAGCAGACATCATAGACCCACGTGTGTGCTTTGGAGCTTGCACATGCACACAGACCGGCACGTGCATAGCTACACACTCCTGCAGATGCAGAGCCGCTCCTCGCCCCTTTCCAAAGCTTTCCTCCCCTGAGCACCTGCGGCAGGGGCTGGAACATTTTCCCCATTCAGATACCTGCTCATTCATTCATCCATTCATTCATTCACTCCTTAAACTTTGATTTTATGCCCCCTGCCCTGTGCCAGCCTTTGTGCTGGGCACTGGGGAGGCAGAAATGAACATTATTGGGCCCTAGGGAGGGGGACTGGAGCAGAGTGGGCACTGCAGGCCCTCCCCTGCAGCCTTGGGCTGGGGGTTGGGGGCCCAGCAGGTGAGGGGTTAAGTCATTTGGCATCCAGAGCTGGAGCCATTAGGCCTCCTAATTATGAAATTATCGAGGTCCTCAGGTGACTGCTAATTTCACACACACTGTTCCTCTCACGGCTAATGAATGCCCGCAGAACCCACACCTTGTCTTTCCTGCTGAACAGTGACCTGCAGTTAATGAGCTCAGGAAGGCAGACAGGCCACCGGCTGGGTGGGTGGGACACCAAGCCTGAGGAGGGGGCCACTCACCCCTCCTTCCCCTCCCAGCTCCCTTTGCTGGCTGCAGCCCCAGTGAAGACTCCAGGGCCAAAGCCCAGCCCGCAATTTCTGCAGGACAGGCTAGGCCCAGGGCCCTTGGGAGCAGGGAGGGATAAAGATTTGGGGAGGGCTTTGGGTCATGTGATCCTGGAATGAGCATGGGCATGGGCGGGGAGAGAGCGAGAAATGAAATGTAGATGGTGGAAGAGGACCACTTCTGCTGATTCTTGGGCCATGTCAGGGACACTTATGAAGGGTTGGGGGTAGTGACAGCTTAAGGGGTGGGGATTGGCAGGCAGGGTACAGTCATACTCTGATGCTGGAGACGGTGATGACTTTGGGGAACGGTGGTGCTAATGATGGGATGCTGCCATGCTGCTGCTGCTGGTTGTGATTTGTAAAGTTTAAATTTTTTAAATTAAAAAGGTAACATAAAACATGTGTCCCGCAAAATAAGAAGAAAAAACAAGGGACACATACTAGCTGCAATCGTAGGTGGGGGCAGTGTGGGAGCCCAGGTCTAGAGGCCATGTTCCCCCAAATGGAGGTATGCGGACCTCCTGGGCTGACCGCCAGGTGGGTTTGAAGGTCCTGTGACCTGCCCGTGGGGAAAGCCCTGCCCCAACCATGACCCACCAACCAGGTGCGTACCCTTGAGTGGCGGTGTGGTGAATGAGGACAGCAAGAGAATGAGAACGCTGGTCTGGGGCACAAGCAGCCTTTGTTCTAGCTTTCTCCTGCCCTGTGGCCTTCAGCCAGCTCCAGCCCTTCTCTGGCCCTCTGTTTCTTGGTGAGTAGATGATAGGGTTGCACTAGAGCTGTGTTTTTCGGTCTGTGTTTCTCCAGAGGGGCAGGGCTGCACTCCTTGAGGTCCACACTCAGCCTGCAGCAGGCATCCTGGGCTGGGGTCAGTGGAATAATCCCAGGTTTGGGATTTGTGCATGGGGTGCATGAGAAAGGTGAAGCTGCCCCTTCTCCCTCAGGACTCAGAAGGACATCCTGGATTCCCACCAGCCTGGTTGCAGGCTGTGTCCGCTGACAGCAAGTGTCCGCTCTGCCACCAGCTTGCATCTACGTCTGCACCTCAGTTTCCCACCTGTCAAAGGTAGATAATAAAGTGAGGAGTCACTTTGGATGCCACAAAAATCTCAGAGGTCCTGGCTGTCACTGTGTGACCTGGGCCCAACCTGGTTCTTCTCACGATTCTTCCAGTTCTCTCCCCAAGTGCCCACAGGGTCTCTTTCGGCAGCTAGCTACATGATGAGGCCAGGAAAAGTGTCTGCACTGTGGGTGTTCCAGGGAGCAGGAAAGCGTAGGGAGAGAGGAGAGTCTGCCCACAGGCTCACCCCTGCATCCTGCCAGTCCTTGAGGTGTATTATCCCATTTGACCTGCCCTCCAGTAGGAGGAAGATGCTTTTATTATCTCCATTACAGATGAGAAAACTGGAGATTAGAGAGATTAAGTGACTAACCCAAAGTCACAGAACTGGAAAATGGTAGAGCCAGGTCTCAAACCCAAAGCTAACGGACCCTTGACTAGGGTAAACCTTTTCTCCCCATGCCAGACACAAATGGCCAGGTACACGTATGCTTGTGTATACATTCACACTAAGATACAGATAGACACAGGTTTTCACTCATTACCACATCTTCCCTCTATGTACACAAACACATTTATTCTCCCCTGTGCTAAGGCAGGCAAACCTACACACCCACAGGTGCAGTCAGACATGAATATGTTCCTCATTCGTAGACCTGCAAAAATTCACATGGGCACAAGCATACGAAACACTTATGCACCTGCCTAAACATGCAAAAGCACTATTGCATGTGCTTACAAATACTACCTAGGAAGTGTGCATACACATAAGTTCACACTCGCATGTGCACAGAGGTAAGTGTTCACCTGTGCACATGCGCTGCCATACAAACACAGAGTTGTACAAGAAATATCCTCAAGGGAGACTTTATACACGTATGTGCACATAGGCATGCCTGTACAGGCACATATCCTGCACATATGAAAGAAGGATATGAGTACTCTCATATGTGCACGCAGGCATGCACACCCTTGCACACATGCACAGAGCACACAGGCCTGGCACCCTGGTACAGCAAGGTGAGCAGCTTCCCCGTACCCTGGGTGTGATGGATGGACCCACATTCTAAGTGACTATCAAAGTGTTGTGGTGTGTGAGGTGCAAACACCAATTAGTGGGGCCTTTGAAAGCATCAGCTTGTTAGAGGGGAAGCAGAAGAGGCTGGAACTGGCATAAAACACGGAGCTATTTAACTTTCACAGGGCGGGGGTGTGTGCACTGTGGAAAGGCCTTTGGGCAGAACTCCCCCCTCCATTCTGCACTTGTTACTGGAGAAGGACCCTCACGAGAGGCCTTGGCAGCCAGCTTTGATGCTCCTTGAAAGTGGGGGGTGGTGGGAGAGCCTCCTGCCAGCACTGGGCTGGCACTGAGCAAGCGGGGGCTGCGCCAACTGGCGATCAATTTCATGCACATCGTAAACCTAAGTGCTTTCTGGAGAGTCGGGCAGATTGCACATAAAGTCCCCCTTCTGTCCCTAGCACACGGGTGGGCGGGTGAGGCAGAGGCTCACCCTAGCAGACAGACCTCCACCAGGCTGCAGGAGACCTGGGTAACCTGGTCCCCAGTAGGAGGTGTTCTGGGGGATACGAGCAGCTCTCTTAGGAGGGCTGGCACTTCTGGGGGCAGCTGGAGGTGTGGACACTGCATGAGCCGAGTGTCTATAGGATTCTCCTACTTGTTGGCTGAATGACCCTACGCAATTAGCTCCTCTGACCCTTGGTTTCTTCATCTGTAAAATGGGTTTATGTAGGAATTAAATAAGCTCATGTCCTTGGCACGAGGTGTCACAGAGCTGCAGAACTGATGAGCACAAGTAAGGTCACATTTCATTTATTCTTACGCTCATATGATCAGAGTCCCCCCATGCTCACTGCAGGGCCTTTGGCCCCTCCCCACAAAGTACCAGCCTTTCTGGCAGGCTTTGGGCAGTATGGGTGGGAGTCTCCCAGGGCACATAAACCTGTCTTTCATGAGAGGAACCCACCTATTCTTCCATTCTGTTCCTGCCCAAACTCCTAATTGCTATCCTTGAACATGTCTGGAGAAGCCATCCCTCCCATCATGAAGTACCAAGCCAGGCCAAAGAGGAAGCCTCTGCATGTTCTCCAAACCCCCTGCCCTTTGAATGTCAAAGAGTGGTTCTGGGCTCTGCCTCAAGTCCAGGGTGGCAGGGATGGAGCAGGACCCAGTCCAGAGCTTGGATCCTCCCCCAAACCCAAATACTGCCAGCCCAGGGGTCAACCTGAATGTAGCCATGCAGATGCCCAGGCCGCCTGCTTTCTGTGGCGTGGGGAGGAGAGGTCTAGCAAGCCTTTCCTGTACTTCAAGGGCACCAGTTGCACCCCTCAAAGCAGGGTCTAGGCAGAAGGAAGCCTAGTTTTCGCTGTGCAGTCCAGGCCTCTGGTCACACAACAGGCACTGGAACCTGAGCACAGACATGCCCAGAGGGAGACCAAGATTGCAGCCAGGCCCCTGAGCCCACCCCTCCCAGTCCCAGCTCCAGGCCCTGGTGGCTCCTGTGGGGCCTAGGCCACCCTGACATTCACCTAATTGTCTTCTTGCTTTGATGAGTGGCTCTGCAGAGGCGCTGCCACGGATCAAATTAAATGTGAGCCAAGCAGGCAGCCCCGATGATGGGAGGGAAATACCACATTTACATAGCCCAGCACAGGGGGGCCGGCAGACCCAGGCCCAGAGTGACAGAGACCAGGGGCCCCAGGAGGAGGCCTGGGGAGAGAGACAGAGGTGGAGGTGAGGGAAGGTGGGCAGAGGCATCCTCCCCAGGGTCCCCAGGGTCGCTGTCACTGTTGAATAAAGGGCAGGTGGGGAGGGAAGATCAATACAGAAAGAGGCTCTTCCCACTTCCAGGTAGGTGACTGCCTCCCTGCCAAGCCCAGCTCGTTGGCCTGGAGGTGGGAAGGTGGAGCCCAGGATACAGCCTTGTGCCCCTCCTACACCAACTCCCATCTGGGTCTCCACACAGCTCCCTTTACCCCAGCCCAGACCCCACAGCTGGGCTGCAGCTGCCTCCCTCAGCACAGCCCTGGTGGGTGCGGCCTTGAGCTTCTCTTTGGTTCACTCAGGGTCATCCTGGCTGCCTGTCCTGGGTGTGTGAGAGGGAGCTGGCCCAGGAAGGGCTCGTGTGTGTGTGTGTGTGTGTGTGTGTGTGTGTGTGTGTGTGTGTGTATGAATGTGACAGTGAGACTGATCATGTGTGGCACCTGCATGAGACCTTCTGTGTGCAGGTGTGTTGGCTGTCACTAGGTCTGGGCACCTGTTGGACATTGGTGAGGTAGTTCTTCCCTCTCCTTCACATGGAGTCAGTCCTGACGGCTGCAGGTGGTCTGGAGGCATCTACCTGTAGACACTGAGTCGGTGTGCAGGACATGTGGGGCACTGGTGTCCAAGTCAGAGTGATTGTGCCAACGGCCCCTCCACCCCAAAAGTGTGTTCCCAGGTGCAAAGCACTGTCACAGCCTGCAAACTACCCCGGGAGGTAGCCACTGTTATTATCTCCACTTTACAGAGAGGAAAACTGAGGTTCAGAGAGGGGAAGTGGAAGCAGCCTGACTAATACCAAAGGTGCAGTTCTGACACAAACCCAGGACTGTCCCACTTCAACCTGGTGGGTCCTTCTCTGCTCTGCTGCCGTCTGTCTTTCTGAGTGTGAAGGCTGAGTCTGGTGGGCCCACAGCACGCAGCACAGAGCGCTTATGCTTAGTAGAGATTGACAAATGCTTATTCATCCCTTGCTCCAGCTTCCTAAACCTGCTCCCTCCAGAAAAATGCTCTACCTTCCTCCTTTAGCCTTGCAGGCCTGGGCTGGACACCTCAGATAGTATTTCCATCATTAGCAGCATTTACTGAATGCATGCTGTGTGCCAGGCAGGAGCCATGCCCTTTCCACATGTGTCCTTGAACCCAATGCAGTAGGCACCTTCATCAGCCTCCTTGACAGATATGGAAAGGGTGTTTTTTGTTGTTTTTTTTTTAAGAGAGGGAGTCTTACTCTGTCACCCACAGGCTGGAGTGCAGTGGTGCAATCTTGGCTCACTGCAACCTCTGCCTCCCAGGTTCAAGCGATTCTCCTGCCTCAGCCTCCCAAGTAGCTGAGATTATAGGCACCCGCCACCACGCCCGGTTAATTTTTGTATTTTTAGTAGAGATGGGGTTTTGCCCCATGTTGGCCAGGCTGGTCTTGAACTCCTGATTCAAGTGATCCACCTACCTCGGCCTTCCAAAGCGCTGGGAATACATATGTTAGCCACCTCGCCTGGCCCATTTTGTTGAGTCAGGCTATGCACCCAAATGTGCAGAGGTGTGTGGAAGGAGAGGCTTCCCATATGCGAACGTGTGTGTGAGCTTGCACATCCACACAGCGGTTAGCGTGTGCACTGCGGTGTGAGAGTGAGGCCAGGGCGGGAGCAGGCAGGACCACCTGTCCTCTGCCAGTAGCTGTGAGACGCTCCCACCAGCGTGAATCATTAACTCCTCACAGCAACTCCACCACCTGGGAATCCCTAGTCCCCCATTTTTAGAATGAGCAAACTGAGGGTTGAAAATGAGAAGAGACGGCAGGTAGTGCCAGGGCTGGTCCTGAGACCCAGTAGCAGCCTCTAGATGCTGGCTCTTTCCAGAATCCAAGACTCAGCAAGTTGTACCCTTTCCTTCCCGCTGTCTTGGAGGTGCTGGGGTGCGGTGCATTTCTCTGTCTCTGCCACCTGCTACTTGGAGCTCCCCTACCCCAGCTTCAGGGGAGCCAGGCCCACAAAAGCGCCTGTTGGCTCCACCGAGAAGCCTTCCCCCTCACCCACGGGGTCCAGGGCGGCTTTTACTGGGAAAATAATTAGAAATCTAATTCTTATTTCTCCCACTCTGCTAATTGTCTGTGGACAATTTGATTGTAACAGTCGTCACTGAAGCAGAAAAACCACCTTCTTTCTGCCAGACATCCTCCCTGCAATTAACACCAGCAACTGCTCGCTCTCCTCTCACCTGCAGAGACCCAGGGCCCTGAGGTGCCCTCACCTCTCTGCCTCCCAGCTCTGGTGAGCACATCTGGGAACCAGGCGTAGCCACAGGGTGGGGGGATGGGGCAGGGGCAGGGGTGGGTGTCCAGGGAGCAAGAGTCAAGATGCCAGAGAGAGAGGAGAGAGAGAGAGAGAGAGAGAAGGAAATGAATGAATATGAATATTTGAGCATTTGGATAAAGGAGAGATGGAGGCCTAGGCCCAGGGGAGACAGAGGAGCACTGGGCCAGGCCCAGGTAAAGAGAGATGGGGGGAGAAGGAAAGGCAAAGGAGGGAAGAAAGTGCCCGGTAGGGGCCAGACTGACAGGGCAGGAGCCAGGGTCCCAGCCCAGACTGTCCCTCTGCCAAGGCAGGGGACAGACCTTCTCCGAGACAAAACCAGACAGTGTGTTTAGGAGCTGGCTGTGGAGGGCTCCCCAGAGAGCCCAGCCTCCTGTGGGATGTGGCTGATTAGGAAAGGAAGGAGCTCAGGAGGAGCGGGTGGGGCACGGAGGGGACTGGGGGATGGGAAGGAGGAGGGATCTGGCCTTGGACAGGACTGCCAATGGCAATAGCACTGAGAATGAAACAGCACAATCTGGACTGACCTGTTGATCAAAGCTGTGAGGCTTCACTCTCCTACCGCACCGCCCTTCCCTCCCTGGGAGCACAGCCCCTCTGGGGAGACGGTGGTGGGTATCCTCCTCCGCTGCTATGACCCCACTGTCACTACTCACACATCACATCTCCAGAGCCCCCAGCCCTGTCCCGGTCCTCAACTCCGTGTCATCGCTCCCCTCCTGGCAGGACTCTGGCAGGGGGGGGGTGCCACATGGATTGAGTCCTCCCTCTTAGGACACCGGGCAGGCTGAGGGCTCAGTGGTCCCCTCGGCCTGGGCTGAAACCTGGTGCAGTGGGCAGGAGACAGCCTGCTGACTGTGTTGGCACCAACCTGGGCACACTAGTGCCTGCTGCTCTCAGATGTCTGGCTCAAGGCGTCTGCCCCAGGGCTCCTGCAGGTGCCTATGAGATGGCTTGCTGCATGTTCTGTGAAGGGGGCGGGTGGGCAGTTCCGCTCAGCTCATGAGGAGCCTGAGCATTGTCCCCTGCCTTCACCCCAGGGCTGCCCTTGCCTGGTGAGTGCTCTGACCCAGCCTTTTCTCCCTTGGCTCAGAGTCTAGTGGGGAGAAGCAGAGGGAGAGAGTGGGGGCTGGCAGCTAAGTGGAGGGGTCTGGGGCCTGCAGAGGGGTGGGGGAATGAGAGAAAGAAGAAGGGAAGCTCCATCCCAGAGCCTCCTCCGTCTCTTCTTCCCTCTGCCGGCTCTCAGCCCTCCCCACTCTCCGCTCCCAGTCTTGTCAGGGGAGGATGGGGGTGCCGGGGGCTCCTGTCAGTCTGGAGCTGGAGAGCTCCCCGGGCTTCATTAACATGCAAATTAGCAAGTTCTGACTGGCTGTGGCAGCGACAGGCAGCCACCCCTCCCAGCCCCAGGAGAGAGAGAGTGTGTGTGTGTGTGTGTGTGCGTGTGCGTGTGTGTGTGCGTGTGCGTGTGTGTGTGTGTGTGTGTGTGTGTCTCCTCTGAGGCAGGGCTGAAAGTGGGGGAGCAGTTCTCATTGCCCTGGTCTCCACAGACAGCAGTGCATGTGTGTCTAACGCACATACATACACACACACACTTATTCACATATACCCACAGAAAGACACACACTTATACACACATACCTACAGAAAGACAGGCACGTAATACACAGCCACATACAGCCACACATCACACAGTCATGGACACTCATGGACACACAGTCACACGTATAGCATCTCACACACACACACACACACACAACTTCACACACAGTGGTCACACCCTAAATTGTCTCAAGCAGGCATACCCTTTCCAAACTCACACTGTTTCACACCCTCCTGCTGAGGAACAAAACCATAAACACCCCACCCCCCACAGGGCCACACCCCCCACACGGCCACACACATCATCACAGTCACACAAAATCACACACAGGCACAGTCCAGGAAGAGGGCGGGGCTGAGGCTCCACACTCAGCCCGGGAGAGCAGCTGCCTCCACCTGGATGCCCTCCGTGCCCACCTCACCCCCCTTCCCTCCACCTGAACTGACCAAGATCAACCTGTCTCCCTGCTCCCTGCCAGCTCTCAAGGTGAGTACTGTCTGGCCCCTCTGCCTGGATCACCCTGAACCTCCCTCATCCGGCACACTTGCACTGTCTTCCAGTCACCACCCCTCCTGGAGGCTGCCTGCCCTAACCCTTTATCCGAGGGGCTGGGCCCCTTCTCTGGCCGCTCGGGCTTCCCTTGACAGTGGCCCTGGTCACGCTGTATTGAAATTGCCTGTTGATGTGTCTGCCTCCATCAGGATGGGATCTCCAGGAGGACAGGGCCGGCGTCAGTCAGTCTTGTTTATGGCTCTGTCCCAGCGCTCAGCTCACTCTGACCTGTCCATGCTGTTTCCGCAGCAGACGGAGCAGGGGCCAGCAGCGTTAACAACAGGACTGGCTAAGACTTACATGGCATTCGCTCTGTGCTGGGCCACATACACAACAACCCTACGGGAGAGTTTCTACTATTATCCACCCCATTGTCACAGTTGAGGAAACCAAGGCACAGAGGGCTTAGGTGCCTGAGCAAGGTCACCCAGCCATAACTGCCATCTGAACTCTGCTGCCCAGCTCAGGACAGCCCTGCACATGCTCTTCCCAGGACACTAGGCAGAGATGTGGGGTGTTGAAGGTGGTCACAGGGGGCTGGAAACATTAGCTGGAGAAGAGAAGAGCAGCAGGAGGAGTTCCCGGTTCCCAGGAATAGACCAGGGACACTAGGCCTCAGAGGGGAGGGTCTGTGCTCACTCACTGCCTTCACAGAGGCCCTGGGCCATGGGATCCTGGGACATCAGGGTTGGGAAGATGGAGCAGGACACCTATTTTTGAAAGGGTTTGATTGAGGCCAGCGGTCCTAAATCAAACTTGCCTCCTATTTCTCTAATATCTGCTAAAGTGTGCCAAGCACACTTGTTTATCTACTTTAATCCTTGAGACAGACTAGTGAGGTTGGCACTATAGTTAACTCCATTTTACAGGTCAGAAAAGTGAGGCTCCATGGGTCTCTATATGTCCAAGGTTGGTGTGGATATCTGTGGTTTTGTCTACAGGGAACCATTTTCAACCTATGGTAACCCTGATTTTGGAATGGGAGCTGTCATCTTTTATGGAGCCCACTCTCCTGGGCAATGCTGATTGGCTCAGTGATGGACACATGATTCACACTGGACCAGTCTGATGCCCTGGCTTGAGTTTTTGTTTTAGTTTTTTTTTTTTTTTTTTTAATACAGAGTCTCACTAGGTTGCCCAAGCTGGAGTGCAGCAGTGCCTTCTCAGCTCACTGCAAGCTCCACCTGTCGGGTTCAAGCAATTCTCCCAACTCAGCCTCCCAAGTAGCTGGGATTACAGGTGTGCACCACCATGCCTGGCTAACTTCTGTATTTTTAGTAGAGAATATTTTGCCACGTTGGCCAGGATGGTCTTCAACTCCTGTGATCTGCCCACCTCGACCTCCCAAACCGCTGGGATTACAGGCATGAACCACCGCGCCGGGGTCTGGCTTGAGTTTTGAATTTAGGGCCAAGGTGAGCCTCTGGTGTTTTCAGCAGTCTGGATACTCCTCTGCAGTAGGAAAAGGGAAACACAAACACGCTGAGAGCAAGGGAGGGAGGTCCAGCTAGCCCTGCCTGTACTGGGGCACCTTAGGGTGCTTCCGCACACGTTTTGTTTACTGGGCAGTCTCCCAACTAACTCCACCTTCCCACATATCTCCCTACCCTTCCTTGTCATCCCTCTGCTTGTCTAGGGCCCCATAGTTACCCAGGGGGCTCACACCAAGTGTCCTAGGGTACTAAAGAGGGGTAGGAGGGGGCTGTGCCCACTGGATGATCCTGGTGGGCACTGAGCCAGGATTCAGGGTACAGACCACCTCTCTCCTGCTGGAAGACTCAGTCACTGAGTGGTCCTCACCCTCACACTGCCCAAGGCCCAGGCCCTTGTCCACTTGTTGACTCTCCCCAGAACAGTGTCTGACATACAGTGGGCACTCACTGTCCATTTTTGTGATGAAGGGATGGATGGCTGAATGAACAGCCTGACATAGGCCCCGTCGCCGGCCCCGGCTCACTCAGCTCACTCAGCTGTGTGGAGTGAGCCTCGGCATTGGGCACACTCGGTTTCCATGTGGCTCTGGATTCCACTGGAGCTTACAGTGCGGCTCAGCAGACTGTCCTCCCTCTGACCTGTCTGTCTCATGCCTCTCTTCACCTTCTTCCAGCCTTTGGAGTCTTTTATCCAGTCTATAGTGCAGGCATGTGGGATCTGTGGGTAGCACTCTCAATGCAAGCTGTATCCAATTTTTAAATTTTTTTTGGTCTTAACTTAGAAGAATATCTTTCGAATGTAAAAGGCCAACAGTACACATTTTTGTTTCTTTTGTTCCATGCAGGGGTGACCCCAATGCCACTGTGTATGGTGGAGCAGGCTATGAATGGCACCCCTGCATTGTGTAATGTAGCAGGCTCAAGACCGATGGCCTTACTTCCAAGGCTGGGAAAGACCCTTGGGGAGCAAGTGAGGTCGTTTGGTGAGAGTTAGTGGGAGAAAGAGTGGCCTATTAATTAATAACTTGAAATGTCATAAGGTCACATCAGCTGTTGAGCTAGGGACTCACACCTAGGGCTCCTGACAACCCAGGACTTCCAGGCCCTCACCGTTGCCTTTCTGAATTCCCCAGACAGCAGAATTCCCCAGAGAGCATTCTTAGCAAATTTGACCATTTGCTTCTGAAGTTGGAATTGTTTTATTTTGTTTTCTCTGAATGTGGCTGGATGCATCCTGCCCTGTCCCCTGGGCCCTTGTTTTTCCCAGAGCCAGTGTGAAGCCCACACAGGGTTTGGCTGGGACCTACCCTCCCAGTCTGAAGGCCACTGTTAGGCCCATTTCTTCTGTTCAGAGCTTTTTGAGCCAGGAGAGGATCCCAGGTCTCTAGAGAGAGAAGAAATGCCTGCCTGTGTGCCGGAGTCCTGTGTATCCTTCAAGTCTGACCCCAAATTCCGCCGAGGTGGAATGGAGGTGCTTGTGTTTCTGGCCCTGGTTCCTCAGCTTGGCAGCTGCCATGGACATCTGGCACAGACAAGACAGGACCCCAGTATTCAGCTTGTGAGGTCCAGGGCCAGCATGGCCACCACACCAGGGCAGCCCTTCCCAGCCCTGGAAGCAAAGGGTTAACAGGCTGGGGAAGGAGGGAGCAGCAGTCCTTTGGCTAAGGAGCCTTGTTAATTGATTCCCTCATTCCCATTTGTTCCTGCTAAAGAGAGACAGATGAGAGGGAGCCCGCCAGGCCCGTCTTGGCACCCGGCAGCTTGGCTGGGCACAGCTGTGCTCATGGCTCTGGTGTCTCTGTGGGGGAGGGGCCGGTCTCAGTGGAGGTGAGGATTTGGGGCAGTCCCATCGCAGACCCCGTGCCCCTCTGCTCACTTCCCTGCAAGCAGAGATGATCTCAGAGCTCTTTGGAGAGGACAGATCTTTTACTTCACCTTGTGGCACCTCTTTGATCTTTCCGCCTGTGCTGGCACCACCATGGGCTGGGAGCCCAGCAGCCAACACCGGAGGCAGCTCCCTCGCCACGGGCTCCTGATGGGACCTGCCAGCCCGAGGCCCAGGCAAGGTTTCTGCCTGGAAGAGGGTCAGCTCTGGCCCATGCAGTTTAGTTCTGTGCCTTTGTGAGGCAGGCTGAGGTCCCTGTCACTGAGCCTCGCCATGGCTGCAGCCTGTCTCTGAGCCCTCGGTCCTGACCTGCTCACACCCAACTCTTGATCGTTCCTGCCTCATCCTCATCTCAGCTAGACTCACTGAAGCCTGTAAAATTGGGCTGTTTTGGATTGTGACAGACGAGAACCTGCCAGCTTCCCCTGGGAGAATGAAGTTTGAATGTCACAATGTAGTCAAGCCTGAGACCCCAGGGTTCACGTGTCTGCCACTCTCTGGCTGCATAGCTTGGGCAGGCCATTTTTACCTCCATGAGCCTCAGCTTTCTCACAGGTAAAATGGCAGTGATATTAGTACCTATCAGTTGTAGATTGCAAAAGTGGCCACAATTCCCCACCCCTCCCTGAGTGCACCTCATGGTAGTAAAATTTGGCAGCTTCTCCCGTTGCCTTGAATTTGGGATGGTCTTGGACTTACTTTGGCCAACAGAGTGTGGTGGAAGTGACAGACCCAGTTCTGAATCCAAGCCTAAAGAGGCCTTGTATGCTTTCCCCCATTCTGTTGGAGCCCTGCCCAACTGCGGTGTGAACAAGCATGGGCTATCCTGCTGGATGAAGAGAAACGTACCGTTCAGCCACCCTCAGCACGCAGATGTCAGCCAGACGACCCTCAGAAGCAGAGCCACTTAACTATCAGCTGACTGTAGATGCGTGAGTGAGCCCAGTGAAGGCCAGAAGAAGAGCTCAGCTGAATTTCCAAACCATAGACTCATGAGCTTAATAAGTGGTGGTTGTTTTTAGTCATAAACATTTGGAGTAATTTGTTATGCAGCAAAAGCTAACCAATACACTATTGCTAATCATTGTTGTGTGGATTCAATGAGAAAATATAGTAAAGGACTTAGAAAGTACCTGGCACAGAGCAGATGATCAGAAAGTAGAGCTTCTATTACTGTTGCCCAGGGTAGAGTCATTGATCACAAATTAAAGCCTCTTGTATTTGAGATTGTTCTCTCATTGGCACTCAAAAGTTAAGAGACCTATCTCCTCCACATACTTCTGTAGTAGTAATGAAAATAATAGATAGCATTATTGAGCACTTACTAAGTGCCAGGCTCTCAGGCTGTGTGGCAGGTGTTTTTTTTTTTTTTTTTTAATTGAGACAGAGTCAGCTGGAGTGCAGTGACATGATCTCAGCTCACTGCAACCTCCACCTCCCAGGTTCAAGCCATTCTCCTGCCTCAGCCTCCTGAGTAGCTGGGACTTACAGGCACACGTCACCATGCCCGGCTAAGTTCTGTATTTTTAGTAGAGATGGGGTTTCATCATGTTGGCCAGGATGGTCTCGATCTCTTGACATCATGATCTACCTGCCTTGGCCTCTTAAAGTGCTCGGATTACAAGCCTGAGCCACTGAGCCTGGCCAGCAGATGCTTTTTGTTTGTTTGCTTTTTTGTTTTGAGACAGGGTCTCACTATCACTCAGGCTGGAGTGTAGTGGCTTGATCATGACTCCTCAGCCTCCATCTCCTAGGCTCAATTGATCCTCCCACCTCAGTCTCCTGAGTAGATGAGACTACAGGTGAGCTTCATCACGCCTAGATAATTTTTGTATTTTTTGTAGAAAGGGGGGTCTCGCCATGTTGCCCAGAGTGGTCTTGAACTCTTGGGCTCAAGTGATCCTCCCACCTTGGCCTCCTAAAGTGTTGGGATGACAGGCATGAGCCACTGCACCTAACCTGTAGCAGGTGTTTTATATAAATTTTCTCATCTAATCTTCACTCAACCTTAAGAGACAGGCAATCCTATTTATATGTTATTTCATTTTACACACCCATAATTTTATTTTTAATTTTAATTTTTTTTTCTCACTGTGTTGCCCAGGCTGGTCTCAAACTCCTAGGCTCAAGCGATCCTCCCACCTTCATATCCAAAGTGCTGGAATTGCAGGTATGAGCCACCATCCCTGGCCAGCTCACCATTTTAAATCCAAGCAAATGGAGGCTTGGAGATGTGAAATCTAACTTGCCCAAGGTTATACAGCTAGTAAGCCTTGCAAGACCCTTCCACTCTTCAGAAAGCAATGGACTATCCTTTACTTTTGTCTGTTTTGACAGTTCAACTCCATCCAATCAACAGGTGCGTCTTGGTAACCCCAGACGCTGGGCATACCGGAGTCTTCCTCATACTTTCATCAGATATTATAGTTAAGCTCAGTTAGATCCCCCACCCCTGACCCCACCACCCCACCATCCCACCACCCCACCACCCCACCGCACAACCACCCCTCCACCCCACCACCCCAACCACCCCACCCACCCCACCACCCACCACCCCACCACCCCACCCACCCCACCACCCACCACCCCACCACCCCAACCACCCCACCACCCCACCACCCCAGCACCCCACTATCCCACCACCCGCCATCCCACACCTGGACACTGCTGAAGCTGTATTCTTTTCTCTGTCAGGACAAGTTTTTATTTCTCTACTCTCACTGGATGCCTTTTGGGGATCACAAACTCCTCTCTGGCTGCCCCTCCTGGACCTCCAAATGACAACTTACTGAGTTTTCCACCCTTTTGCAAACTTTTCCTTATTCTCATGGGTTCCTTCCATCTCTCTAGTCAGAACTTCAGCTGACACTCAAGGTGTATAAGGAACATTCGCGACATTCTCTGCTCAGCACCCTTCCCTTCTCTTGGGACTCACAGCCGGTCCGCAGCCCCCTGCAGCCCTGTGGTCATAGAGTGAGCTGCCAGGCTCTTACAGGAACCCCACTCCTGGCCACAGACGATTGGCCCAAGAATGGCACATGGCTGAAGCCCCACCAATTAAAGTTCTCCAAGTTTTTGAGCTGGAAGTGCAAGATAATGTCTTTCTTTTATATCCTATAATGATATAAAAATTGAGAGGATGCTATTATGCATTTTTCCATATTTCCTTTTTCCTTTTTCAAAAGAATTTCATTGCTTTTGTGTGTGAATAGTTTTTAGATTAGTAAATCTTTCTTTTTTTAAATATATGGACTTCTGGGGTAGTCTTTTTCCTCTTCATAAATTGTACATTATCATATTTCTTCACATTTTTCGGCCAAAGGTGACCAGGTCAGCCCTATTGAAGAGAAAAAGGCTTAAGATACAATTTGATTCTGCCTTTTTGGACTGTGGCCATTTGTCCTGGCTCAGGGAAGAAGTGGGTCTGCAGTGGGATGGATGAGCTGCCCTGGAGAGACTCAAGAGGAGCTGCCCTCTGGGCCATTGCTGTGGGTTAGTTCCGTGGATTCTGTGAGTAAATCCCTCTTTATGCCTATGGAAGGCAGAGTAGTGTTTCTGTCACTTACAAACCAGAGTTCTGATCTGGTTCCCTGCCATGTAGCCTTTC
Organism: Cheracebus regulus; assembly: GCA_963574635.1. Taxonomy (NCBI): domain Eukaryota; kingdom Metazoa; phylum Chordata; class Mammalia; order Primates; family Pitheciidae; genus Cheracebus; species Cheracebus regulus. The sequence goes on from CAUYQU010012234.1 coordinate 56,319, forward strand.
CATACATTTCTTCCAGAATGGCCAGGGCGACCCCTGGGGAGTGAAGGGCAAGCGCAGGGATTGGATGTTTCTCCCCTAGAAAGAGAAGTCCTACAGACTTAAGTCTCATCTTTAAAGATGATTCATAAATCACTCGAGTTTCCCAATCTTGGAAGTAGGTACCAGGCCAGGCGTGGTGGCTCACACCTGTAATCCCAGCATTTTGGGAGGCGGAGATGGGAGGATTGCTTGTGCGTAGAAGTTCAAGAACAGCCTGGGCAATTTAGTGAAACCTTATCTCTACAAAATAAAGACAAAAGTAAGCAAAGCCAGGCATGGTGGTGCTTGACTACTCAGCAGGCGGAGGTGAGAATTGCTTGAGCCCAGGAGGTCGAGGCTGAAGTGAGCTGTGTTTGCACCACTGCTGTGTTTGCCTGGGTGGGTGACACAGCAAGACCCTGTCAAAAAAGAAGAAGAAGGAGGAGGAGGAAGATGAAGAGGAGGAGGAGAAAGAACAAAGGAAAAAAAGAAATAGGCACCACCACCAATCACCTACATACTTAAGCCAGAGGCCCAGATGTCACTCTCTGCCCTTTCTTTTGCCGTCCATATCTAGACCATGAGTGAGTCCCGGCAGTTCTACCTCCGGAAATTATCTCCCATCTGGCCACTTCTCTCCAGCTCTCTGGCTGCCCCGGTCCCACAGCATCCTCATTGCTGCTCTGAACCTCTGCAATGACTTCTACCTAGGCTGTTCCTGAGCACGTGCATTCTCCACAAGCCAGCCAAGTGTCCTCAGATGCCAACAGAGATCTAATCACATTGCTGCTTTTCTGAAAATGCCAAGACTTTCCACCTCCCGTTGCATCTGGAATAAAACCGCCGGTTCACACACCGCCATTTGCCCCCCTAAATCCACGGTGGTCTTCCTCCTGTGCTTCCAGCACAGCCCCTCCTTTCCCTCCCCAGGACACTGGCCCTGTCCTTCCCTGGGCTTGGAGCTCTCTCCCCGCACTGGACAGTCCAGCTCCTTCTCTTTGCTTAGCTCTCAGAGAGTCCATCCCGATCCTCCTTCTTAAAATAAACCCTCACCTCAATTCCTCTGCCACCCCGTCCCTCATTTGTATCCATCACAGCATCATTATAACCCAATTTATCTTGTTTGTTTCCTTGCTTTGAGTCTGCCCCTCTCAATAGAATGTAAGCTCAGTGAGGGCAGGAAATGGGTCAGCCTTGTTCCTAACACGGTGCTTGGTACATAGAAGGGTTTGAGAATTTTTATTGTATGACTAAGTGAATAGTTGAAACTGCGGAGGGAGGCAAATTATCCCCATTCCACAGAACAGAAAGTTGGGGCTGGCACAGAGCCAACAGATGGCAGCAAGGAGTTTGAACCCCGGGTGTGTGTGAGGAGAGAGCCCCTGTGCTTTCCAGAACAGCCAGCATTTGTGCCACGTTTGAATTTACAAAGCAAGCCCGTGCCCACTATTTTAATTGATCTTTCCCATTCAGTTCATTCTCCCAATTTTATAAATGAGGAAATGGGAGCTTGGAGGGGACTCACGCATGGCTGGTCCAAGGAGCTGTGCCTTCTGTAAGAACTTCTGAGGTCTCATGGGTTTCTGGTGCCGCTAAGCCTGTCATGATTGGAGAGACTCAGCTGAGCTCCCGCTGCCCAACCAGGATCCCTGCCCACAGGGCACCACCTCCCTCTACCCCTGTGCAGCCCGCCTGCCTGTGTCTGTCACTTCAAGTTCAAGTGATTCATGTGGCAGCAGCTCCTGGTCTGCCTGTCGGCACGTCAGCTAGTCCTGGTTACCATGACAACAGGATGCGAAGCACCAGGGCATCAGTGGGCTGTGGCTCTCTGAGGGGCAGTGCCACAGGCACGGGAGGGGGCTTGTTTCTTCCTCCTGTGGGAAGCTTGGCAAGGGCTGCAGCCGCTAGGGGCTGGTGGCCCCTCCCTGCCTCCGTGCCTTGGCATTTCCTTCCTGCCATCTGTGCTGGGAGCTGGGGGAGGGGCTGGAGTGCCGTCCCTGGTGGGAGGGGTCTGGGAGCAGATGGGTAAGAAGAGCAGCCCTTCCCATCTAGGCTACACCCCCACCCTGGTTCCAAAGACTCTCCCAGGGCCCTTGCCACACCACAGCCTTTCTCTCCTTGGCACAAATGGGCAGTTCAAGACCCAGTGCAGTCAGGAAATTGGTCTCTGGGCTTGGAACAGATCCTAGTGAGGGAGGAGGGGTTCTTTACAGGAGGGTCCTGAGGGAGCTAACCTGCTCTGTGCCAGAGCCTGGCAGGGACCTCCTCTCAGTCACTCTTCCCAGCAGCCCTGTGGCTGAGTGTCACCATACTCCATTTACAAAGGGGAGACTGTGCTTCAGAAATGACAGCTGGAAAGTGGCAGCACCAGGATTCAAACCCAGGTCCATCTGGCTCCCACCCTTGTTCTTGCTGGAACCCTTGCTGCTGCCTCGGAGAGGGAGGGACTGCCCCCTGCTTCAGCCCCTCCATCTAGTCAGTCCACCCCTACCAGAGAGCTGAAGGTTGGGGTGAGCTCTGGAAGCAGCGCTGCTCTGTGGGTCAGGAGCCTGGGGTAGGTCCCAGTTCTAGTACAGGCTGTGAGACCCTGGCAGGTGTCGGCCCTGCTCCGGGCCACAGTCCCTTTGTCCAGGAACTTTGGGATGGCTGGAAGGGAGGTGAGGTGTTGCTCAACCTCAGATACATGGCTACTGTCCTGCCCCAGGGAGCAGGCTGGGGCTGGGCCTAGGACAGGTGACAGGGCCTAGGACAGGTGACATGTGGCTAAAGAAGGAGACTGAGTTAGCAGGAAGAGCAGTGGCTTGCATTCACAATGGGATGTCCTAATGGAACATTGCTTATTTGGGAATTGGCTCTGAGAGTCATTGGTGCCCCCAACCCCCATGTTCTAAAGTGACATGCAGATTGGTTCAGGCTCCGTAGGACTGATGACCCCGAGCTGGTATGGCCCATAGCACCCACTTCCCTGCTACCTTAAAGGAGGTGAGAGTGACGAGGGTGGGGAGGGAAAAGACACTGAGGATCCCTTGGTCAATGTGCTCTACCTGGGGAGGGGTGGGGTGTGCCCCCTTCCTACTCCTGCCTTGATTCGGGTGAGGGGTGGTGCTTCAGGAGAAACACCTGGAAAAGCGGACACGTGTTCCCTAGAATTTGCCCTGGCTTGAAGAGTCTAGATGGGGGTGGTGGCTTGGGGTCCAGACTCTGGGAAGCCCAGGTTCTTCTGTGGGTCAGCATAGCGGTGGGTCAGAGTGGATGAGGCACATTGCACAGAACGTTCTACCTGCCTTGTGAGGTGATTTCTTGGAGTCTGAGTGGAGAGAACCCTAGAAACAGCAGCTAGGGCAGGAACAGTGGAGTGATCTCTGCTGCAGACCCATTGCCCACATCAGGGAAATGCTGGATGAGAATCTCAGAGAGGGGCTCTGCAGAGACGACCCCTAAGCCCCAAGCTTCCTAGAGGACCAAGCCTCCCAGCCCCATCACCTCAGCTTTCTCAGCCCTGGTCAGGCCTGGGCTAGAGAGAGGAAAGGCTCTTTAGATTGAATGAGACATTGAAGCTTTGATGATAGATGAGATTGGAAATTCTAACTCATCAAAATAAACTTGGCAGTGCCTGAGAGTGCCCAGAAAAATGATGGGATCTGCCCCAGGAGCAGGATCCGCAAGAGTGAGCTGTGGAGAAGCGTCTTAGGTGGTGCGGAGGAGGAACAGAGCGTTTTTCTCAACTGGCAAGTCATTCCTGTAAGCTGGTCCCTTAGGTGGGTGTCACAAAGAGGTGGCGCCCTCCTGCTACTCCTACCCTGTTCCCTCCCAGGACTGAGCCTAAACTGGGAGGATCCTGGGGTGGCTGCCTCTCCCCTTCCACTGCCCTCCACGGGGCTCCTTTCGGCTCTCTCCCTGCTCCTCCATCCAGCCCCCAAATCCCCCAGCCACTCCTCCACAGCCCTAAGTGCCCCTCCCTTTTCCCTCTTCTCCCCCTGCCCAGTCTAGAGCTGATTGTGGCTTCTTGGACCTGAGTTCACCATTGAAGTTGGGGCAGGCTGGGTTCCATATCCATAAATGGACCAATATATCTAATGTCCAATATCCTCTGTTACAGATAGGGAGACTGAGGCCCAGGAAAGCAAGGGAACTTCCTGAGGCTCTGCAGCAGCCATGCTCCTGGCAGAGGCAGGTTGGAATCTAGGCCTTTAGCTCCTTTCTCCTGGGCTCACTGGAGCATCTGGGGCTCCCTGGGAGAGATGGCTGGGCCAGGTCTATGGCAGGTCCCCCTTGCCACCCCTCCCTGCCCTGAAAAAGCACATCCAGAAAAGTCATAGAGGACAGAGGGCTAGAAAGGTCCCTTCCCAGAGGTCCTCAGGCTCCATCGGCATTGGCAGAGATGTCAGCACCTAGCAGCCACCCACACCCCACACCCAGCCCTGAGGTTCACTGGGCCACTGAGACCCCTGAGGAGCTGGCTGTCAGAGTGGCTTCTGCCACAGACTTCTGCGGTGCTACTGCTGTGGACTCCAGCCAGGTGGGGTTTAAAAGCACAGTCCCTGAATTAGATGTGAGTTCAAGTCCCGTCTCTGCTGGTCAGTAGCTGTACTACTGTGGGCAAATCATGCCACCTCTCGGAGCCCTGTTGTCTATAGAAAGGAACAAGGCACTGGGACTCAGTAGTGAGGATGAGCTGAGGCGCCCCAGGCATGTAGCCCAATGTCTGGCCCTTCAGGCCCTGGGGACAGAGCCCCCAGAAGAGCTCCATCATGGCAGACGTTCCTTTTGAACAATATGGTGGGGGTCCAGGGTTGTGGCTCCATCCATCCTTCTCCTGTTCACCCTGCGTGGAGCCCCCAGGGTCAACTCATCTATTTTTAAACTTCTTTTCCTCCCTCTGTCCCGCCATTTCCATCCTTTTTATCCCCCTCTCCCTTTTTCAGAAATGACATAATTAGAGGGGTTTAATGTTCTGCTGCTGAAATCTTCATTTTCTTGGGTAATTTCCACTATTTCATCAAGGAATAATTAATTGCATTGTCTTTAATCAATTGTTTGACAAATCCAGCAGCGGGAGGAATTCTCCCACCATCCCCGCAGCTGCTCTCTCCTCCTGGGTGAGGCGCCAGCTCATGCCAACAAGAGCGCTTGGCTGCCAGTGCTGGGGTGGAGTGAGCGTAGGGGAGGGGCCCCCAGTTTCCCCAGCCTCCTGTGGGGGAGGGGAGCGTAGGCAGCCAGGAATCCACCCCAGCAGCCGCACAGGTAGTACTCAGCTGTGCTCAACTGTGAGCTCTGGCTCCTCGAAGCCCAGTCAGGTGTGGGGGATTGAGCCCATTTAGCAGATGCAGAAGCTGAGGCTGGAGGAGGATCACGGGGACTGAGAGGTGGGGAGGGACTCAGGTCTCTCGGGCACTGAGACTCAAGAGAGGGAAGATAAGATCCAGAACTGAATCTCAGAGATGGAGGCTGGTAACCAGGAGAGGGGAAAGAGGAGGAGGGAGCGTCCCCAGGCAGAGGGGGAAAGTGTCAGTAGTAATAGTGAATGTTTCTATGGTACTCATGAAATGGCAGGTCCTGTTCTAAGAATCCTATCATCCCAATAACCCTGGGAGGTGGCCTCTCTTATAAACCCTGATTTACAGATGAGGAAGCTGAGGCTCAGAGAGGTTAAGTGATGTGCCCAATGTCACACAGCTAGTGAGGGGTGTAGCGGTTATGCGTTCATCCACAACCACCCTGTGACAACAGGTGAGTCCTATTTCACTGGAGGGAAGTCCAGCCCTGCTGTGGCCAACCGTGTGCCCCCATGATCTCTCCTTCGAGTGCCTCTTTCTCCTGCCCTCCCCACTGGCCCATTTTGCCAGCCCAATGGTCTCGCTCTCTGCTGGCCCCAGGGCGCTTGCTCCTCCTTCCAGGATCTTCCTACAGGCTTGCTCTTGACTTTATTTACATCTCTGCTCCAATGTCAGCTTCCCAGAGGGCCTCATCCAGGCTCTCATCTCCATCAGCGTCACCCCTCCCTGTCCTTACGCTGTTTTACATCTTCCTGGTACTGATTCATCAATCTATCCGTGGTGGGCGTTAGTGGTGCTTTCTTCCAAACACATCCTGCTCCCCATCTTCTGGGTATGAGGTAGGACTGCACTTTCCTGCCCCTCAGAGTTGAGTGTGACTTGCGATGGAAAGTGAAATAGAACAGACACGTCCCATATCACTTCCAGGGCTTTGGCTAGGGCATTTGGAATGATTGGGCCATTTGCCATGTTCCCTTTTGTGGAAGATGTGGATGGATCCCCCTTCAGCCTGGGTCCCTAAATGGAGACACCGTAGAGCGACTCCCCCTCAGGGATCCCCCAAAGCACATGTAGTGTGAGTGAGAAACAATTTTTCATGGCTTTAAACCACTGATAAAAAATGTTGCCCAGGCCAGGCACGGTGGCTCATGCCTGGAATCTCAGCACTGTGGGAGGCTGAGGCCAGCGTATCACCTGAGATCAGGAGTTCAAGACCAGCCTGACCAATATGGGAAACCCCCTCTCTACTAAAAATACAAAATTAGCCAGGCGTGGTGGCACATGCCTGTAGTCCCAGCTACTTGGGAGGCTGAGGCAGGAGAATTGCTTGAGCCAAGATCACACCACTGCACTCCAGCCTGGGCGACAAGAGCGAAACTCCATCTCAAAAAACCCCCAAAACCAAAAACCAAAACAAAACCACAACAACAAAATGTCACCCATCCGACTGATCCATCACTTAATACACGCCCATTCATTTTTCTATCCCCCTCCTGGAATGTAAGTTCCATGAGAACAGGGACTCTGCTGTGTTCGCCACCCTATCCCGGTGCCTAGAACATGGCCTGGCATGCAGTCGGTGACCAGTAAGTATTTGTTGAATGAATAAATAATGAATAAATGAATAAATGAACATCATTCTCTTGGACAGGACGTTAGCATTTACCAGGTTCCTACACCTATATTTACTTTTATCTTCCCTCCAGCACCATGATACAGGAAACACTCCCATTTTATAGATTCTTGAACTGAAACCCAGTGGGGTTAATTGAGCTGTTCCTAGGCATGCGGCGCATAGTTGGAGGACTCGAATTCACATGTCTTAGTTCACTGCTCCCCCTCCTGCCCCCATCCGTAAGGAGCCTGAGCTACTCCTGCATCCCCACCTCACAATGGTCCTCTTCCCTTTTCTCCCTTACACCAAGCATTTGGCTTCTGATGGGAGTGTGTGGGAAGGGGCATCTCCTTGAGGTAGAACCCATAGTTCTGGAGTCTACCCCTTTCTCCTCCCCTGTGGAGTTACCTGCCCATGCATGGGGTCACCTGCCTGTAGGATTGCTCTGTTGATGAACATTTCACCCAATTGAAGCACCCCTGCCCTTCCGTCTCTTATCCCTGCACCTCTCATACCTGGAGTACAGCAGAGAACGGGAGGGCATGCAAAGTCCCTGCGCTAGAGCTCACGCCACGCTCCCCGTGGGAAAGGCACTCCCAGATCTAAGTCTGGAGTCATAACGCTTCCTTTCCACATGGCTCCATGAACTTGGTTATCTGGTGTTCCTGCCTCGAGTGGGTCAGGAATAGTAATTAGAAAGATAAAGTGGGAACAAACACACAGGCGCAGTGACAAGCTGAGACAGGAAGATTGTAAAAACATGGAAAGGCTCGAAGAACACGGACTTTGAGGCCATTTAGTGCAGGGGCAAAGCAAGGGCTCTAAGCCCTTCAGGGAGGGCAGGGAGCACCATTTACCACAGCTCAGACATTAATTAAAGTTCATCCCACAAGCTGCTTGTCTGGGAAGTTACTTGATCTCTCTAGCCTTGAGATCCCTCTGCTACAGGATGATTTCCAAGGCTTCTTCACAAAAACTCGGCATCTGTATTGACACAAATCATACAATCAGGCAAGGTTAAATCATGTCCCCTGTACTGTTTTTAAAAAGCAGGGGAGTCTATCATAACTTTTAGCAATATATCCATTCAAAATGAATTTTAAATGCGTTGACTTTAAAGGTCAACCTAAAGGTCTACCGTTTTAAGAACTTGTATGGGCTTTGAATGTTGACCACTGAACAAGGCGCTGGCAATACAGAGAGAGAAAGACACATCCTGCTTTTGAGCTGTCAGTCTAATGGGGAGCATAGCACGTAAACTGATCATTGTAATCCAGCAAGATGCAATGGGGCCCAGACAGATACTAGCTCTTCGTGGTAGATCAGAATGGCTGGATTTTGCCATATTGATAGGAGTTTTCTGGACAAAGAAGGGGAAGAATATTCAGGTAGAGAGAGCAGTGTGAGCAAAGGCACACAGGTGGGAAAATCTCTTGTGTTCAGAGATTAGAAGTGGTTCAGTGTTAGTGAAGTATTAGAGTTGAGACAAAGAAAAACTAGAGATTAGGCTGGAGAGGTAACTGGGGGCAATGATAAAAGGTCGTAAGTGCCAGTCCAAGGGGTCTGGATCTTATTCTACAGGCAACAAGGGAGCCATGCAAGGCTCTGGAGCAAGAGCAACATGACCAGATCTATGTTTAATTTTAATTTTAATTTTTTTTGAGACAGGGTCTCGCTCTGTTGCCCAGGCTAGAGTGCCGTGACATGATCTCAGCTCACTGCAGCCTCAGTCTCCAAGGCTCAAGTGAATCTCCCAACTCAACCTCCTGAGTAGCTGGGACTACAGGTGTGTGCCACCATGCCCCATTAATTTTTTTTTTTTTTTTTTTTTTTGGAGAGATGGAGTTTCACCATGTTTTCAAGGCTGGTCTTGAATTCCTATGCTGAGGGAATTGGCCTGATGCAGCCTCTCAAAGTGCTGGGATTGCTGGGATTACAGGTGTGAGCCACCACACACCCAGTCCGGATCCATAGTTTAGAAATTCCTCCCTCCAGCAGTCAGTGTGGAGGATGGGGGGAGATGAGGGTGGCAAGGACGGAGACAGGGAAACTAGGGAGGGGCTGCGGCAGCTGGTGAGTGTGCGGCCTGAGCTGAGGCAGGACACACTGCGCAGCCCAGAGAGGGAGGAGGACAGGGAAGTGCAGGACAGAAGCCAACTAGGTTTTGTCAGTGACTGGATGCTGGGGTGAAGAAGGAGCTGAGGTGTGCCTGTGCTACTGGGGTGAAGGAGCTGCAGTGTGCCTGTGCTTCTGGGGTGAAGAAGGAGCTAAGTGTGCCAGTGCTTCTGGGGTGAAGATGGAGCTGAGGTGTGCCTGTGCTTCTGTCTTTGGCTCTGGAGGAAGCAGAGTAGCAATGGTTAATGTGGAAATGGAGACGCTGGACCTGTGGGCCGTGATTGGCAGTTCAGGGTGACACTGGAGACATCAGCCTAGGCTCTTCTGAAAGGTCAGTGGGTCAGGCTATTGGGCTAGGGAGTAGGGGTGCATCATGGGATTTATTTCTGTATGGCAAGTGACCCTAAAATGTGTGGCTTAACACCATCAACATGCATTACCTTACTGAGTTTCTATGGATCCGGAGTCCGGGTGATCTGGGTGATGTGGGTGGCTCTGGTTCCGGGTCTCTCATCCAGCTAAGATATCGCCTTGGGGCTGCAGTGATCTGCAGGTTCACCTGGTTGAAAGCATCTGCTTCTAAAGTGACTCATCACACGCCTGCAGGTTGGGGCTGCTTGCTGGCTGGAAGCCTTATTTCCTTTCCTCTGGGCTGCTTGAGACTCCTCATGACATGGCAACTGGCTTCCTCCAGGGAAAGTGATGTAAGGATGAGTGAAACGGAAGCCTCACCGTCCTTTTGTGACCTGGCCTAGGAAGCCACACTCTGTCATTGTGTACAAAGATCAGCTCTATTCAATGACTACACAGGAATGGGACTACCAGGAGGTGACAAGCACTGGCGACTTCTTGGAAGCTGCTACTACAGACAGACACCATCTTCTTTTATTCCCTTGATTTGTGGATGAGGAAGCCGAGACCCAGAGATGGGTGGGGACTCACCCAGGCCATATGGCAAGTTTGGGCCATGACCAGGGCTACAGAGTGGAGTCTACATAGGCCTAGGTGACGAGGATTTTCTTTCCTGGAAGGCCTAGAAGGAGGCGAGGCCCAGGCCAGGCACGGTGGCTCACGCCTGTAATCCCAGCACTTTGGGAGGCCGAAGTGGGCAGATCATTTGAGGTCAGGAGTTTGAGGCCAGCCTGGCCAACATGGTGAAACCAGTCCCTACTAAAAATACAAAAATTAGCCATGCGTGATGGCATGCACCAGTAGTGCCAGTTACTCGGGAGGCTGAGGCAGAAGAATCACTTGAACCTGGGAGGCAGAGGTTGCAGTGAGCTGAGATTGTGTCACTGCACTCCAGCCTGGGCGACCAAGCAAGACTGTCTAAAACAAAAACAAGAACAGATACAAGGAGGAGAGGCCCTCAGGAGGCTGCTGCCAGGTGCTCAGCCCCTGCTCAGCTGGGAGGCTGAGGGCCTGGCCACCCTCTCTGAGAGCTGGCTGGGGAGTGGGACATCCTCCCCAGCATGCCCCTGCAGCATGAGCAATGCCAGGGCCAACATCTCCCCCCTCCCCACCACGCAGCTCTTCAGCTGTGCAGGCGTGGAGGAAGCGCATCTTGCTGGTTCCCATCTCTTCACCCTTCATTCATTCAACAAGTTTTACCGAAAACCTCCTATGTGTCTGGCATCTCCAGGACCCATGCTGGACACACGTGTTCCTTGACTTCATGCATGAAACTTACTATCAAGTGGGGTAGACCAACAAAGACATAAAGAGAGCCGCGCCTGCAGCAGGGTAACAGACACTCCTCTTAGATGAGGTAGTTGGGGAATGTTCTCTGAGGCAGTGACATTTAGGTCTAGACCTGAAGGAGTCAGCAGATAGTGTGGGTGACAGGGTGGGAAGCGTGTTCCCAGCACAGGGACCCTGGTGTGAAGAGTCTGCCTGGAGGGATGAGTTTGGGCAGTGGGCCTTCAGGGGTTCTGTGAGTGAGTTGGAGCAGGGCGAGGGGGTGATGTGGAGAGGGCAGGGCCAGTCTGGGCTTGTCTGCCACCAGGCCAACCTCAGTCTGCCTGCTGCATAGCAAATGAGCCCATGTGGCTCTGGAAAGGAAAGTGGCATGCGGGCTGGACTGTCACCGAGATGGCCCCAAGTGGGACCCTTGGCCCTATAGGATGAACAGGCAGATCTTGCAAAGGACAGATATAAGGCATGTCTTTCAGGAGGCTGCTGCCGGGAAACTCAGGTGTGGGTGGAGGCAGGGGGCAGGGAAAGGGGACTGCTGTGGGAACCTGGGGCCCCAGAGCTCTGGTGGAGAGGAGACCCCAAGAAGTCAGAGCCCTAGGATCATGGGCCTCGCCTGGGAAACATCCCAGTGGATTTCCTGCTTCTTGTGGCCTCAGGTGTGGGAGAGGCCCGAGCTAAGCCAGCTCTGGCATTGTCCTGCTGTATGACCTCAAGGAAGCCTTTCTCTCAGCCTCAGAACCCTTCACTGCCAAAAGGATATTAAAGTCCCCTCGAAGGGGGTTGTCGGGATCAAAAGAGATAATGGATAGGAAAGTGTCTTAGTGGTTGGGAAGTGTCCCTCCCAGCCCCCACGAGGATGCGGGGTTCATTGTTGCTAATGAACCGGTTGGGGGCTGGCTTGGAAACCCATTAGCCACAGAGGGCTCTGCCGGGTGCCCCAGGCCAGCTGAGAGCAGGCAGGGGCTGCTCCCACCAGGGGGCCGTGGGGTTAAGTGGGAGCTAAGAGGATTAGAGGGTCCTTGTGAGTGGCACAGCATGATCATCTCCCACTCACCCTTGCCTCCAGCCCGGGCTGTCGACATACCTGGCCGCTGGGCCAAGGAAGAGGGATGGTGGGAGGAGGAGGGAAGGAATCAAAGGGAAGACGGAATCAGAGGAGCCAGGGAGATCTGCTGCAACCCACGTCTGTGCACGTGCACAAAAAATACACAACTGCACACAAGAGCACGTGAACACACACGTAAGCAGTGTGCATATGGGTGTACTTGCAAGGATACACACATGCATGCGACACAGCACACAGCATACCTGTGCAGACATGTGTGAGAAGACACGCACATGCTGTGCACACCTGTGCATACTCACATGCGCACACACACAGGTACACACCGGCCAGGTCATGCCCTCCACACGATCCCAGTCTCATGCAGTTAGAGACCCAAGGCCTCACATGCCTGCAGGTCATCACTGCACCTCGTATGCTCCTTCAGTCTCGCATCAATGCCATGCATAGCCTGTGACTTGCACAATGTCTCACCAAGCTAGAAAGGGCCTGAGCCAGGATCCAAACTCATTTTGGACGGTGTGCCTGTATGGAGGGGTGGACGTGAATCCAGGAGACCCCAAAGGGCTGCAGCCCCAGGAGCAACAGGGGGCTGATGCTGATAGGAAGAGATAGCCCATACCAGGCATGGAACTGCTCAGACATATAGTTACCCAGTGCCCACCCCCTCAGGCTGGCACATCACCTGCCCTCTGCCTCTCTCTCCTTTCAGCTCCCTGGACCCAGGCAGGGAGCTTCTAGCCAAGGGCTTGGTGCCTGATGAAGAGAACGCAGATCAGCCTGGCTGGGTGCCTGGTGTCCCTGGAGGAAGGATGAAGGGAGCTGGTGTCTGTGGAGGGCCGCTTCTGAGTGCCTGCTGAATGCTGGCCACTTTCATCTTGTTAAGTTTTTAAGTGAAAGGTCAAGAGACTTGCAGGGTTTATGGGGCTAGAGCAGGACAAGGCTGGCCTTGACCTCAGGCATCTGTCTCCACACAGCCACGGGCCTGGCTGGGAAGACACACAGGTTGGAGTGGCCAGGCACAGCTGCCAACAGCAGCCTCCAACTGCCACCCTGCATCTGCTGCCCCTGCTGAGGCCCGAGGGAAGGAGAAAGTGGAGGGAAGGCAGGGAGTGGACCTGGGTAGGGGGCTTGGGGCTGGACACCCTATGCATGGCCACAGGTCCTTGAGCTCCAGAGTATCCTGGTGATGCCAGGGGCAGTTCTTGGGTCTCCCCCAAGAGACTGCTCCAGGGCAGGGTGAGAGAAGTCTCTTCCTCTGGAGGCTCTGAGGCTTCCTGGAGCTGTCCCCTGCGGCCCCGCGAGGGGCCTGGTCAACGCTGCAACCTGAGATTTACGACCCAGCCTGAAGGCGGCGCAAACAATAAATCAAGCTTGAGTCTGGCTTTGGGCTGGCCCTCCTGCTGCCTTCCAGGCCGCTCACCTTCCCTGTCCAAGCCCAGGCACTAGCACTGCGGTGGGAGTATGGGGAGGAGCCCTGGCCCAGCCTCCACCTTCCTGCTTCTCCCGGTGAGAGCCTCCGTGTTTCCCCTGCACTAAGACCTGGCGGTTAAGGGCTGGGGCTCTTGAAGCTGTCAGCCTGGGTGCAAGCCCCAGAGCTCCTTTATTCCTGGCTGGGAGCTTGTCAGAGGCATAGTTCTAAGCATGCATTTATGGCGATAATGGTCACCCTGGCACCAGGCACCCTTGTGGGTTTGCCAAGGTGCTTAAAACAGGGCCTGGGAGGTAAGTTGCTCTTACCTGAGTCCCTAAAGCAGCACACAGGGACACGGGTGTGGCTTCACCTGTGCTCCAGCGTTCATTCCTCATGGTGTCTGTCCAAGTGCTTTGGGGAGAGGTCAGGGCAGCTCCTTCCCTTGAGGCTGCTGTGAGTCCCTGGGCTCAAAGCAGGACCAGGACAGCGCCGACTGGGGAGGTGCCAGGAGGTGCTCCCAGCCGCAGCCCTCCAGGCTCAGGGACAGGAACAGAGCTGGAAACCAGCTTCTCCTGTCCCCTCTCCCCACTGTGGCTCTTCCTCTTCTGGACAACCCTATGAAGCAGATACTGTCCTTATTTAAAGATGAGGTTGCTGATCTCATCCTCAGATGAGAGGGAGAGGAGGGAAGTGACTTGCCCAAGGTCACGCAGCTCGTAAAAGGCAGGTGGAATTTGAACCAGCCCTCTCTGGGAGTTCAGCGTTTCTCAAGAGCACACCCGGCCCAGCACTGGGACGGGGTGGGACAGGGTGCTGGGAGCCGGCCAGGCCTGGCAAACACCGGTGCTCACCAAGCCTCATTCCCTCTGCCTTCAGAGCCAGGGAAAGATGGAGGCGCCTCTTCACTGCACAGGGGCCTGTAGGATGCCCAGCAGGGGCCCAGCAGGGCTGAATAGGCGGGAGCTCCAGGAGGTTGGGGCCCCAGGTGAGTCCCAAGCCCTGCCCTGGAAGAGGCTCAGGAGGTAAGCCTGCCCTGGGGCTGCATTGCCTAGCAACATGGCCTCCGGGACCCCGCCTGTCTGCCACAGGTGCCCCAGGGAGCCGGACTCAACCGCCATCCCCAGGAGGAGGTGTCTGGCCCAGAAGCCTGCTGGGTGGGGGTGGGGCAGAGGGTGAGGGCTAAGCCTGGGCTCAGCCCCCAGGACAGGGAAGGAGGGTCCCCTCCTGCAGCCCAGGGTGAAGCTTCTGGGGTGTAGGGGGCTGTGGGGTGAGAGGGGAGGGGCTCTCCTCTTCCCCTTCCAGCTGTCTCTGTGTCTCTGTGCCTGCCCCATCTCTCTTCCTAGAGCGCTCCCTGCATCTGGGAGCTCTCCCTTGTCCCTTCCTCCTCTTCCTGCCGTGGGCTTTGCTCCCCCACTTCTCCCTCAGGGTTCAGTTTCTCCATCTGTCCATCTGTCTCTCTTCCTGTCCCACCCATCTCTTCCGAATGTCTCTCCCACGTCTCTCTCGTGCCTTGCTCTGTTTCCCGGGTTGCTTTACTCTGCCTCCCTCTGGGTCCCACCCTGCGCTCTCTCCATCTCTCACCCTGAGGCCTCTCCACCATCACACCTGTGGCTTCCTCTGTCTCCTGCAGCCTTCAGGGAGCCTGGGAGGCAGCGTAGGTGCTGGTGCCCCAGCCTCGGTTGACAGTCACACCACGGATGCTTAGAGGATGTGCAGGGAAGCCAGCCGGAACAGGGAGGCCAAAATCCACCCATGACCTGGGGATGGCTTTGCCTTCTCTTGGGCCTCAGTTTCCCCATCTGTGAAATGGGTCTAATGGCTTTGGTAGGAAGGTTGGTGTTCTCTAGGCTGTTGTGGATCACAGGCTGTGATAGAAATGGACCGAATGTCAGGCTGAGATGGTGTGGGGCATCTTCTGGAGAAAGGGCTGCACTGATGGATGTCCTTCTGGAAGGCGAAGTCTTGTTCTTGCCCTCCCGGCCAGCAGGCTCTGGCTGGCGCTGCCCTCCTCCCTCAGGAGTGGTCTTCCCGGGGGGAGTTGGGAGGCCTTGGCGCACTTGGCTGCATCATGGTGCCCTCTGGTGGCAAATGGCAGAAACTGCTGCCACATTTTGCTCCGCCCTCTGGTCCTGGGCGGATGTGGACTCCAGGACCTTGCTGAGTGACCCTGTGCCCTGGGAATGCCAATAGGAGCTGCACGCTACTGAGCACCAGGTGAGTGCCAGGCTTCTATGCACCGCAACTACTTCTATGCACTCTCCTATTTCGCCATCACCTGCCCCACCATTACCTCCATCTGTCAGATGGGAAAGTTGAGACCCAGGGTTTTAACCCAGGCAGTCGGCTCCACAACCAGCGCTCTTGACACCTCACTTGGAATGCTGCCTCTAAAAGGCCTCCAGCAGATGCTACAATCTCACCATCAGTGACGACCCATTCTTTGGCCTATTTATTTGTCTAACAAATGTTTATTTACAACTGCTATTATCAGAGCCAAAGGAGATCACAGAATCCACTTAGCCTTATCATGTCACTTTACAGATGGGGAAACTGAGGCCCAGAGAGGGAGAGTGACTGTCCCATGGTCACACGTGTGAGTATGAGGGTGTATGGTAGGGCTAATGGGTGGCAGCGCAATTGTCAAACCCAGCGTGTGTGAGGCAGTGAGATGGGCACAGGAGACAAAACACTACCGGTGCCGTGTTCTGGGGTGAGGGAGACCACAGTGGGTAGGAGCTGGGGGCCACCCAATCCTAAGTGGGATGAGCTGCTGAAGGAAATACACCAGGCAAGGGTGGGCATGAGCTTGGATATGGGCATGGCTGGGGTCCGTGGGTGTGTCTGAGCTGTGTGCAGGTCAGGGCTGAGGGAGGAAGGGGAAAGGAAGTGTCTAGGAGCCGGTGGGAGCCACTGGAGGGGGCTGCAGGCTTCTCAGCACCTGCCTGGTGCCAGGCAATGTAAGGAATAGGACAGCCTGTCTTCATAGAGCCTGCAATCCAGGGGCTGAAAGCACAGATCACTCCAGAAACAGGCCTCTCACATCCGTTCATGGTGACGGACTCAGAACAGTGTGGGAGGCAAGGCAGGGAGTCTTGATGGGAGCTCTGTGGGGTGAGGGAAATGGTCTAGAGCTTAGCCCGGGAGTAGTGACACGGAGGTTTCATAGGTAGAAACACATCGAGCTGACTGGGTAGAGTGGCTCACACCTGTAATCCTCGCACTTCGGGAGCCCAAGGTGGGTGGATCACAAGGTGGGGGGGTTCAAGACTAGCCTGACCAACATAGTGAAACCCCATCCCTACTAAAAATACAAAAATTAGCCAGGCACATGCCTGTAATCCCAACTACTAGGGAGGCTGAGGCAGGAGAAGTGCTTGAACCTGGGAGGCAGAGGTTGCATTGAGCCGAGATCGAGCCACTGCACTCCAGCCTGGGTGACAGAGTGAGACTCCATCTTAAAAAAAAAATACATCGAGCTGTTCACTTCAAAATAGTGCCCTTTACTCTATGCAAGTCTGCAAGTCTGACCTCAACTGAAAAAGGAGAAAACAAAAAAACTAGCCTTCTGCCTTGGGTGGGAGGGAAAGTGGCCTGGGTGGAGAGGACCTGGACAGAGAGGTGGTGGCAGAGAATTCTATGAAAAGTTTGCTAGTGGGAGTGAAAGCTGGAACCCGGCTCTAGGCTTCTGAGGAGACCACAAAAATCTGGGGAGGCTCAGGGATCCTGGGCATCGTCTCTCTGGATGAGCTTCCCCCCGCAGAAGTGGCAAGAAACCCTCCGAGGGCGTGGATCTGGGATTCTTGTCAAATCTGCAGGTGCCTGGGTCCACAGTCCACTCCTTTCCTGGAGGTGAAGATCTACATTTTCACACATTCCCAGGGTGATTCTGACACTGTCAGCTGTAAAGCAGTGTTAAGAAATCACAGCCAGAGGTTCCTTCCAGCCCCTGGCTTCTGTGAATCCAGATTCTGAGATTCGCTGCTTGGAAAGTCCTTTTCCAATGAGGCCAATTCCAGGCTAGGCCCACACTGCCACGGCTGGCTATGGGGAGGCTGAGTCCCGGCGGGGGGTGGGGGGGAGGTTGACATGCCCATGGCCTCACAGCTAGCTTGCAGCCAGAGCTGTAACCAGAACCCTGCCTAGGCTGCCGGGCCAGGTTCCCAGCCCCCTGCCTCGCCAACTTTGTCATGCCCAAGGAATTCCCAGCTGTCAGAGGCCTCAGGGAGAGATGGGAGGAGACCTCAGGCAACCGCGGGAGCCTGGCAGCTGTGGGTACATCCCATCCACCTTGCAGGTGCCCCAGGTCTCTGGGATTGGTTGGAGGCCACCTCAGGCAGTTGGCTGCTCAGGGCTCAGGCCCACCTCCTGCCCCCATGGCCCCAAACAGAGCTCCTGGGGGCACTTGGCTACCAGCGGAGGAGGCCAGAACCCTGGCTCTGGTCCTAGCAGGGGGAGGGCCTGTTGAGTCCTGTCATGTGGGAGTGCCACCCCAAACCCCTGCCTGCAGCACCTCATTGGGATGCTAGTGGCACAGCTGAGCCGGCAAGGTCACTGGAGAAGAGAGAGAGGGTGAAGGCATCCACTGCCTGCCCTCACTGCACCCACTGGCACCTTTGAACTCTGAACCTCTGCCTAAGGCAGTTCCCTGCACCTGGCCTCACCTCCGCCGGGGTGTCCTGTCTGCCGATGACAAACCTCCCTTCTGTTTTCTCTCCTCTTTCCCTTCTCTACCCCTCTCTCTTCCTTTTCTTGCCTGAGGGGATGGGGCCCGGTCCATCCTGAGCCCTCTGGAGCCAAGCAGACTTGGTTTGAGCCCCAGCTCCTGCTCCTCCTGCTGCTTAGCTCTGTGACCTTGGGCCAGCTGCTAAGCCTCTCTGAGTCTCAGTTTACTTATCTGCGGAATAGGGGCAATAGATCCTATCCCATGAAGGGCTTGTGAGGACCTTTAAACCGTCTAACCCTGGTTGAGCACTTGCTCCGTGCCAGGCACTGTGTGTGTTTTACAGAGTTCTCCTCCTCATCTTACAACCAGGTTTGTTCCTGGTTGCTCAGCTATACGTGTAGGGCCGGGCTTTCTGGATCCAAGAGCTGTGTTCTTTCCTAGGCAAGGGGGGCACTGAGGGAGCAGGTAGGGCCATGGGCAGGGCTGTGACCTCACCACGCAGGGAGGTGGGCAAGGCTGGGCCTGGGTCACATGCATGGACAGCTTATGATCCCGGGTGTGGGAGTCAGGTACATTCTCCATCTGCAGAATGAGGAAAGTCGTAGCCATCCCAAGGTGTGATACCTGAGACTGGATCCAGCTTCCTATACTCTCCCTTGTCCAAAGCAGGGACTCTTGAGTTCCGTCAGTGGAAGGGGAGCATGACTCTGTCTTACAGAGACAGTCATACATAGCAAATGTTGGTGACTTTCACATTTTTTCTGTAACCACTATCACAAGTCCTGAGATGTTTGCCGAGGGATGAAAATGACTGCACACAGAATTTTAAGTCTTCACATAAGGACCTGAACTTGCCCCTCCCGAGTAATACACAGTAGCCCCATCTCTAGACGAAGAAACTGCTGCTCAGAGTGGGGCCCAGCCTTGCCCCCATCACACAGCCCAGGGGTGAGCGAGGTCTTGCCCCCTCCCTGCAGGCCTCAGACGGAAGGCCAGCCTGGCTCTCTCCCCAGCAGCGGCCGCCTTCATTAGCATTCTGAGGTGCACCGCCCAAGTTGCCATTATGTGGTTGGGTAGATTCACATCTATAGGTTCTAATTCACCCTAATTGACCCTGCAGGGAATCTTCCAAACTCCTGGGTTTTTACAGCTTCTTGGAGTTTTATTTTGGCTTTTGAAAAATAGTGCATTTATGCCAAACACACAGGGCTATAAATCCATGCTGCTCTGATTGATAAAGTGTAAAAAGGCCAGCGTGCTGAGTGGCCAGACCTTGGGTGGCCTGTGTATGTGTGTGTGCATGCATGTGTGTATATGTGTGTGTGTGTGTATGTGTGTGTCATAGCAACACATAGAAGCTGGCCTTCATCGAGCATTTCTGTGTTGAACTTGGTGCTAAGCACTTCACCGGCATTAATACAATCCCCCAAGGTCCAGCTGCTTGTAATTGTCTGATCCAGCACCCAGCTTGGCCAGGAATAAGAAGGTTAGGGCAGAGTCAGTGAGCTCATTTTGACTGTGGCAAGTCTGAGGTTCCTGTGGGATACTGAGGGGAGGGAGCCTGATAAGCTCTGAGGCTTACCTGCTATTTCAGTTCGAGCAAATCGGTTACTCTCTTGTGCCTCAGTATCCCTTCTGCAAAATGGGAATCACAGTATCTACTTCACAGGGTTATTGTCAGGCTGTCTGCCTCTTGGTGGGGGTTGGAAGGGAAAAGCACTCCTGTATTTAGCAACAATGTGTTGAGTGACTCAGTAAGAACAGTTTTGGTGGAATATGGGGTGGACAGCAGCGGGCCTGGGAAGCAGACGGCAGGAGCAAGAGTGAGAATGGCCATAAAGATACCTTGAATATGTTTTGCTGGGAAGCGGGAAGCAAGATAGGTCCTGGCTGGAGCCAAGTGTGGGCTTAAGAGAGAGTTGTTTTTTGTTTGTTTGTTTGTTTTTGGCTTGTTTGTTTTTTTAGATGGGGAGTCACGTTCTGTCACCCAGGCTGGAGTGCAATGGTGTAATCTCAGCTCACTGCAAACTCTTCCTCTGAGTTCAAGTGATTCTTCTGCCTCAGCCTCCCCTGTAGCTGGGATTACAGGCGCCCACCACTGCGCCCAGCTAATTTTTGTATTTTTATTAGAGATGGGGTTTTACTATGTTGGCCAGGCTGGTCTTGATCTCCTGACCTCAGGTGGTCCGCCCACCTCAACCTCCCAAAGTTCTGAGAGTGCGTCTGTCACTCATGCTGGGAGCCTCGATCTCCTGGGATCAAGCGATCCTCCTGCCTCAGCCTCCTGAGTAGCTGGGACTACAGGCAGCTGGGATTATAGGCATGTGCCACTGCGCCCGGCTTTCTTTTGAATGTTAATAGAGATGAAGTCTTGTTTTGTTGCCCAGGCTACAGCATGTTTCTTGATGCAGGGAAAGAGAAGGTGAAGAAGAGGGGTAGATGGGAGGAGGGAAGGGTGGAGGTGCTCAGGGCACAGATGGGCTCCTCGGGGAGGGCCCGCTGGTTTACCCGATGGTTGAGCCTTTGCAGAGTTCGGGGGAGGCTTTTGGGGGGCTACAGAAAGGCCTTTGGGGTCCAGGCTACCTTGGGGTCCAGGCTGGACAGGGAAGAAAGTGCCCCCAGGAGGAGAAGGAAGGCGGTGTGCTGAGGTCAGAGAGTGAAGGAGGGCCATGGATGGAGGCCAGCACGGGGAGGGAGGAAATATCAGGGGGCAGTTCTGGGTGAGGACACCCAGGCTGTGGCATGGGTGGGTTTGGCTGGGCAGAGTACAAAAGAGGGAGAGGTTGCTGGTGATGAGGGAGAAGCAGAGGGTTGACCGGGTTGTCAGAGGTCCAGGGAACTCCTAGGATGAAGGCAGGCGCTGGTGGAGAAGGCCAGGTCAGGGCTCAGGTCCTGGGGAGTGTGGGGGTGTGAAGGGAGGTGACTGGAAATGGGGGAGGTGGCTGAGGGAGGGGGAGAGGGAGGTCGGGGCTGAGGATGAGGGGTTCTTTCCCCAAAGTGGTGACGTGGTATCCTGGCTCGCAGCTTGAAGGGTTTATGGTTTTGGTTTCTTGATGGGAATATGGAAGTGGTGATGGAATTGTGTCATGGATCAGGATTCTGTATTCACAGGGCCCTTAATGACCAGCACTGCCCTGAATGAGTCCCCTGCCAGGTGAAGTCTACGTGGCTGGGCTATGTTGTCATTCACCTCTGCCCCCACCAAGCAGGCGAGAAAACCCACTTTGGGTGAACAGCTGGAGAGACGTGGCTAGGAGCTCCTTCCCGGGAGCAGTCTCCCAGAGACATGGCACAGCGAGGGGAGTGTGGCTTCCCCAACCAAAAACCTCCAACCGGAAGCTGTGTGGCTTCCAGCAAGTTCCTTCCTTCCTCCTCTGTAACCCAGAGGACAGTGATGCTTCATGAGCGAGTCAGGTGCCGTGGCAGTGCGTTAGGAGCTTTTGGTTCCTGCTTGTTGATCATTACTATGACCCGGTGCTGACCAGAGACAGGCCTGGTCTCTGTGGCAGCGGGTTCCCTGGAGGCGCCCAGGACCAGGCTTTTGTCCTTGCTCTGAGCGCTTGGGTGCTGGTAACACCACAGTTGCTTCTGGCACTTTCTCCAAAGCTCTGTGGCAGACAGACCCAGGGGCATCACTGGTTCCATGCCTACCAGCTGTGTGACCTGGGCAAATCCCTGTAGGCACGGAGCTGCCTCCTTACCTGTAAAATACTGACTAATGATAATACCTCCTTCACTTCATTCATTCTTGTGTGTACTCAGCAAACATTTCCTGAAGCCAGGCGGTGCTGCCAACAGATGAAAAGAGAGAAAGCTTGGCTAAGGGCTTGCCTGGGGTGCACAGAGGGAGTCTGCCCCCTCCCGCAACATTCAGCTCCAGCTCAGCCCGGCCCCTCAACCCCACCTGGAGTCCTCATGGGCACGGCTCCCTGATGGGTGAAGCTCCGACGCCCTCTTGTGGCCGTGGCCCCTTTCCACGCCACTTGGCTCCGAGGGACGGGAATCCCCAGCGAGGAGTGGTCAGCGCAGGGACAGCACTGGACCCTCTACTGGCCCCCCCCCCAATTGTGCGGAAGTCTGCGGCGCATCTCAGGCCACACTGCCAGTTGGGGGTGGCCCTGGCCGCCTGCCTAGTGTCTTCACCTGGGGGGAATGCGAGGTGTCATGACCCTGCCCGCCCTGTCCCTCTCAGGCCACCCTCGCCGAGGATGGCTCTCTCTGGCAGGACACCCCAGGGCCACCGGGGCCCAGCATGCCCACTGGCTCGTAGGCAGGCCCTGGAAGCTAGCGGTTGCTGTGAGTGAGCGTTTGGTGGCACCACCTGCTGCCAGCCCCCATCCCATGGGCCCCTGCCGGGCCAGCCCCTGTGCACCCCTGGGATGTCCCCTGCAGGCCCAGCCGCTGCCTTGGGGCTCTGCGCTGCTGGCAGGACTCACAGCCTCCAGAGCCTCAAAAAGCGGCCCTGCCCTTTCTTCTTAGGTTCAGGCTAAGACCGGCTGTGCCCGAGGGGGTGTGGACACAACTCCTCAGTGGAAGTGAGCAGCCCAGGGGTGCCCTGCTGGTACGCCTCTCCCTGGCAGGACACCACAGAGGGCAAAGAAGGTGCTGTGTGAGTGGCGGGGGTGTGGAATGGAATTGTGTACATGATGTGGTGTGTGTGTGTGTGAGAGACATGTTTTGTGTGGTGTATGTCTGTGTGTGTGGTGTCTGTATCTGTTGTGTATATCCATGTGTGTAGTGTGTCTGTGTGTGTGGCGTGTGTGTATGTGTGTTGTGTGTGGAGTGGTGTGTCTATGTGTGTTGTGTGAGTGTGGTGTGCCCTATATGTGGTATGTGTTGTGTGTGTCTGTGTGTGTTGTGTGTGTCCATGTGTATTGTGTGTGTGTGCATGTGTGTGATGTAGTGTATCTGTGTGTGTTGTATGTGTGTGTGGTGTGGTGTATATATATGTGTAGTATGTGTGGTGTCTGTGTGTGGTATGTCTGTGCATGTATGTTGTGTGTGTTATGTGTGTGTGTGGTGTGTGGTGTGCATGTGGTGTATGTCTATGTGTGGTATGTGTGGTGTGTACGTGCATGTGTGTTGTGTGTGCATGTGCGTGCATGTGGTATAGTGTATATCTATGTGTGGTATGTGTGGTATGTGTGTCTTTGTGTGGTATGTCTGTGTGGTGTGTGTGCATGTGTATTGTGTGTGTATATGTGTGGTGTGGTTGTGGTGTATATCTATGCATGGTATGTGTGGTGTGTGTCTGTGCCTGGAATGTCTGTGTGCATGTATGTTGTATGTGTGGTGTTTGTGTGGTGTGGTGTATAGCTATGTGTGGTGTGTGTGCATGTATGTTTTGTGTGTTATGTGTGTATGTGTGGTGTGTATGCCTTTGTGTTGTGTGTATATTGTTTATGTGTGATGTGATGTGTCTGTACCTGTGTGTTGTGCGTGTGTGTGTGTGTTGTGTGTGTGTGTGGTGTGTTGTGTCTGTGTCTGGTTCAACACATGACCATGTCCCTACATGTCCACCTACAGGGATTCACATTTCACTCATTCATTCATTCCTTCATCCAACATAATTAGCATCTGTCCCAGGCCCTGTTCGTGAGACACTTGCAGGTAGGCAGAAAGGACAGAGACAGAGTCTAGCAGGGCGCTGAGGGGTTGTGGGGCCCAGAGGGAGGGCAGTGCTAAAAGGCAAGTGAGTTCGCAGGCCACTGGGCAGCATGGTGCAGGCACCTCCTGAAGTTTCACGCTGAAGGCCCTTAGCAGCCTTATGTCCCAGATGAGGAAAGGGTTTGGGGAGGTAGTGTGACTCAAGCAAGGTCACACAGTCACCAAAGAAACGGCCCCCAAGATTCAGACCCAAATCTGCTGACTCCCAAACCTGCGTTTGATTTACTGATTTAGATTTGTACAAGTTTCTACACACAGCATTAATTTATATTTATTTGTGTATTTGTAATAAGCCCAACCTGTGTTTAAAATCTCTGCTCCCCAGATTCTCAGTGAGATAAGCAGGCCCAGGCCCAGTGGCCTCAGAGCAGGTTGCAGAGCGCAGTGGGGTGTAACCTGGTCACACTGGAGTGGAAAGATCCCTTTGACAGCCAGTGGGGCATGCATGTGCGTGTGTGTGTGTGTGCATGTATGTGTGTGTATTGTGTATGTTTGTGTATATACATGTATGTATTCAGGTGTATGTTTGTATATGTGCACATGTGTGTTAGTACGTTTATATATTTGTGTGTATGTGTGTGTGCATGTATATTGTATTTGTGTGTGTGTTTGCATATATGTGTAGGTGTGTGTATACACATGTATATGTCTGTGTATGTGTGTATGTATCTGTACATATGTCTATGTGTATGTGTGTATATGTTTGTGTATGTGTGCAGGTATGTGTTTGCATATTTGTGTGTATGTATATATGTGTGTATGCACGCATATGTGTATGTGTTTGTATATATGGGTATGCATGTATATGTATGTGTGTATGTGTATATGTGGTGTGTGTATTGTGTATGTGTGTATACGCATGCATGTTTATGTGTCTGTATAAAGCTGTGCATATAGATTGTGTATGCACGTGTACATGTCTGTGTATATGTGTATATGTGTGTATATATATGTGTATAAATGTGTGCGTATGTAGGTGTGGGTGTATTTGTACATATATGTGTTTGTGTGTGTGGGTGTGTGTATGTATGTGTGTGGGTGTGTTTATATGTATGTGTGTGTGTGTGTGTTTATATGTATGTGTGTATGTGTATATGTGGCATGTGTATTGTGTGTATGTGTGTGCGTGTTTATGTGTTTGTATATGTGTATGTATATAGCTGTGCGTGTCGATTGTGTATGCACATGTATATGTGTGTAAGTGTGTGCACATGTGTGTGTGGATGTGTGTGTGTGTGTGTGCTAGTAGGGGATACGCAGAACAGGGAAACTGGAGACAAGGAGCTGGCAGCAGGCCAAGGGGTAATGACGGTGGCCTGGACTCTGGTGGACTGGGGTGAGGAGCGGGTGGATTCCGAGAGTTTGGAGGGGCTTCAGCTGGACTGGGTGGTGGTTTGGATGTGGGAGGTCGGGGGCAGGAGGCACAAGTGTCTGCTGTGGGAACCTGGGTGGTGGATGGGGGCTCATTCTCTGAGGTGGGAGAGAGGAGCAGACGGGGAAGGCAGTGAGTTCAGCCCTGTACCCGACATGTGGGGCAGAGCTCCTGCTTTCTGGTGCTCTGTGGCCTTCTCTGAGTGACGCCCACACATGCACATACACACCCACCTTCCCCCAGTGCACCTGGGCCATCCCCCAGCTTGGCAGCTGATGGGGAAGAGTGAGAAAGGGTCTGGAGGGCAGCGGCTGCTTCCTGCTCCGGCCTGAGCTCCACCCTGGTAAGTCCTGAGCCCTGGCCATCTCCAGGCTGTCCCGGGGCTGGTGGGAGGAGGAGGAAGACATGGACGCCACTCTATTAGAGACTTGGCTGTGGCCAAGCTCACGAGGGCAGCGGCCTCTAGCACTGGACATGGTGGCCCAAGCCTCCCCGGTGGACGTCCAGGCCTCCTGTGCCGGCACGCTCTCCCAGCGTTTCAGGCAGCCTGACCCTGAAGCCTGGAGTCCCTCCTCACCTCAGCCTTGGGCCCCTCTGGCTGGATCGTAGGGCGCTGGCGTCTTCCTCTTGCCGGAGGGCAATGGAACCCCGAGAGGAGCTCTGTCTGCCCCCTCTTTTCAGCCTCTCCAAGCGTCCCTCCGTGCGCACTGCAGAGCGGCCCCGTCTGATTTGCTGGGCCGTCCCTGCCCCCTTGGAGCCTCAGTTTCCTCACCTGTCCACGGCAGAGCCACAGTCGGGCAAGTCCCCATGATGAGGAAGGGGCACATTCTCAGAACGGGGCATCTCTTGTCCTCCTATCAGGGTCCTTGCCTGCAGTGTGGGGGGTCGCGTAGGAGAAGGCTCTGTGGGCCCCTCCTCTGGGGCCCTCCCTGGCAGGCTGCCAGCAGTTCTTCCAGGCTGAATGAGTTATTTTGAAGCAAATGTGGGGGGTGGATTAATGAGCAGTTGGCTGTGGAGCTGTGATCGGCGCCAGCCCCCAGCTCCCACCTAGCACCCATCAGCTCTGGAAATGCCAACTGAGCATGGGCCTCCCTCCCCAGGGCTGAGCAGCAAGAGGCAGGCTGGGGGCTGCCCTAGGCCGGGCACCTGCTTTGTGCCGGGGGAGGCCCGCTGTTCCGTCTCACCCATCTCCCGTCCTCAGGCCTCCGGGGCAGGAAGGGGTGTGTGGCGGTCCTTCTCACCAAGTCAAGCCGAGGCTCCTAGTGGGCCAGCCTGGAGCCTCCCCAACAGGGCTTCGAGGCCCCTCCGAGGCCACCCCAGGTCTCTGCTCTGGGCGCAGTGAGTTGCTTGTCCAACATTCCTGTGAATCTTTAGCAGCAATAAAAGTTCAGAGCCCTTGCCTGCCACAGCCAGCTGCATTCCAAGCAGGACATGCAGCTGGGTTCCTGTCCCCGTTTAGCACACGAGGAGAAGGCACAGCCAGAGTTACGTAGCGAGGGGGAAGGGAGAGTCCAGGAACCCACCTCCTGTGCCCCTCTACCATGACGCCTCCCTCCCTGCACAAAAGCTCTCTCTTCCCTCCCTCCCCCATCCTCCTCCTCTCACTCTTTCCTCTGTGGCCCTCATGCTTGCTCTGTCCTCCTTCTGGTGACCCCACAACCTTTCCACCCTCTTCCCAGGGTTTCCTCCCCATTGGGCCATGACCTCCCCAAGAGCAGTAGCACAGCAGACCCATCTCAGTCACCCCTTCATCCAGCGTAGGTCACTGCAGCGTCCATAACTGTCCATGGTCTACTGAGTGACCAAGTGAATGAATGTGTGCAGCCCAGTGTGACCTGGAGCTCCTTTCCTAGTGATCCATTCCTCCAGCATGCGTGCCTCTGGCTGCGGGGAGCTCACTCCCTTACGAAGAACCATTTCCACCTTTAGATGGTTCTGTCCATCTGGAAGCCTGGCCTTAGGCTGTGCTGTAAGCTGCCCCTCTGGAGCTGCCCCCATGAGCCACATAGAACAGACCTGCTGTCTTTCCCCACTTCATCCTTTCATCCAGCACCCCACTGCTTTGTGCTCCAGGCTGAGTGGTGGCGATCTGGCTCCCCACCACCCGCCTGGGTCACCACATCCCAGCCCCCGGCTTCTTTGCTGTTTCTTGTGCATATCATGCTTGATTCCCCGCCCAGCACCTTTGCACCCTGAGTCTCGGCGGGCCCCTTCTCCTCCATCAAATCTCCACCCAAACATCTCCTCTCCAGCGGAAGTTAGCCCTTCCCTTATTCCTTTGCGTCCTCCTGTTTATTTCATTCACTTGCCAGCTCATCTCAGCTTAGCTCATCTTCCTTAATTTGCAGTCTTGATTTCCAGCCGTCGTGAGAACAGAAGATCTCTGGAGTGGGGACCTCATCTTTAACCTTGGAGGCTTCCATGGGGCCTGGGACACAGGGCTTCATAACTGTGTGCCCAGTGATGTCGCCCCCATCCCCATCACCATTCTCTTGACAGAGGCAGAAGAGCCACGAACTGGCTAAAAAACAGGCCTTTGGGCCATGCTGTCGGGCTCTGGGGCTACATCTGGGACTTAACCGGTGTTTCCAGGCAGCCTCAGAGACAGGAGCAGGTGGAACTGAGAACGTTGATTCACCACTGCTCAAGCAGGATTCTTGATTTTGCTCAGAATTTAGGCTTTTTCTCTCAAATCTTTCTCATTCCCCCGTAACACCAAATCCCTTCAGGATCTGCAGGGGAAAGGAAATTCACACACAATGAACATCTCCTGTGTGCCTGCTGAGTTCCTGTACTCTTCCTAACAACTGCATGATTGGAGCCCCCACTTTACAGATGAGGAACTCGAGGCTCCTCAGAGAGGCTGATGCACTTGTTCAAGGGAGAGATGAACCTGGGACTGGACCTCAGTGCTGTGCGACCCCAGATCCTTGGGGTTTGGAATTGGAGGAGTTCTGTGGAAGTTGGAGCCACCATGTTCGGTAGGGCCAGAAACAGGCTTTGGCTGCCCCTGAAGCCTGATGCAAAGATCGCGAGTTCCTCCACTGGAGGATACTAACAGCCTGCCACATAAGCTACCGCGGAGTCTGTGCAGTTTACACGTGTTGGGTCCATTCCAACAACTTTAGGAGGAGAGAATCATTCTCAGCCCCACTTACCCTGTCAGAGAAAAGCTCTGGACAGCGTGGAAGACGCAGCGAAAGCCTAGTCATTACAACAATTCCAGTGCGGGTGTCACTGCTGACGTGGGACACCACAGCCGTGTGGCCAACCCTGGGCTCAGGGTGCTGCAAACATTACTCCACTTAATGTTGACCGCAACCCAGGGAAGATCGGTGCCATTATTATCGCCATTCTCTAGATGTAGAAATGGGCTCAGAGAGGTTAAGTAATTTGCCCAAGGTCACACAACTCGTCAGTGGCACAGACAACATGACAGTCACATGTCTGACTGTGATCCCCACGAGAAACCTCCAGCCACTGGGGCTGCTGCTTCTGAGATGAAGCAAAGATGGGCCTGTGTCAGGGTCAGGAGCCCCAGAATTCTTTCTAAGGCCACTTGTGACACCCCCATCCTTGGGGGCCTCAGCAGAAGGGAGAGTGTCCCTGGGGATGTCCTCTGGCTATTTCAAGGACAAATTGTATAGGGCTCCTCGCTTGAGGGGCCATCTTTCCTGTAACCATCTCTGGCTCTCACAGGTGCAAAGAATCACCTTTTCAAGAGGGTCTTTGGATCTAGAACCTTCCACACTCCTCTCCCATCTGATCACCCATCCCACTTGGAAAAAGCAATCCGAAGGAAATATTTAAAAATTTGGAAACAGCTTTTGGCACAAAGGTATGCATCACAGCTTTGTGCAGAATAGCAGGAAACAATTTTAAGATTGTGCGCCATGGGATCAGCCTCTTGGAGGAGGAAGAACTTAGAATGAAAGGGAAATGCTCACGAAATCTTACATGTACTGAGCAGGAGACAACGGAGCACGTTCTAAGGCACGGGGAAGCAAAGGAACAAAAGGACGTCAGCGAATGTCGAGGGCGCTTGGGGTGACACAGGGCTGGGGGCTTTTCCTTACTGAGACAGGACTATATGTTTTCCTTATTGTCGTATTTACCAAGTTTATTTAAACAAGCATTACTTTTACAGTGGCCGGGGGGAGAGAGAGGTAGAAAGACCTTTATTTTATGCAACTAAAACCGAAACTGCTTCTGAATGCAAACGAGAACCAAGTGTGCCACCCTGGCCAGGGTGCAGGCTCTCCCACCGCCAGATCCTGGAGGCTGACAGATGTTGAATTTCCTAATGCTGCCCTTCTCTGAGGCACATTGGACATCTCAGTTAAAAACGATCTACCTAGGTTGCCAGAAATTCTTTCCAAAGCACTTGCAGCCTTCCTCAGGCTTGGCTGGGGGGTATCTTGGCAGTTCTTTTGCCTGCAACTCTTGCACGTATTTTCCAAAGCACAAAATCGTTTTTAGTGGAAGCACCTTTCCCCTACAGGATCTTCAGTGAGAGGCTGGGGAAAGGTGGGCAGTCGGTGTGGCATTTCAGTGGGCTGATGTCCATATTCACATGAAGGGAGTTCATCTGATCCAATGGGCTTGACCAGGGAATTTAATTTTTATTTGGGTATACCAGGGCTGAGGGCCCCTTCCAAGCTGGGCCAAGCCTGCAACATCCCCTGTGGCCAGGGGGAGCCTTGAAGGTCCAGAGACCAAGGAAGAGCCCAGAGCAGGCCAGGGTAGCCTCTGTTCCTGGGTCTCCGGTGCCCGCAGATGCTGTTTTTCCCCAGCCGGGGCTGGTCTGCTGAGGGCCTTCAGGAAGCCTCAAGGGGTGCCCAAGCACATCAAGAGGGCATCTCATACTGGGCGCCTGTGACCCCAATCTCCATGGGACGATGCCTCTGAGAAGGTGGAGTGCCCTTCAGCACAGCCACCGCCTGCCCCAGGGGTGGGGGCTGATCCTGAGGGTGGATCTTTGGAATGGAGCAAGTAGAGGTGAGGAAGGGCAGGGGGTGTGCTCTGTCCTATGCTTCATGATGAACTCCTAGCCCCATCTGAGGGACGTGGAAACTGAGGCTTGGTGCGAGAGACTTTCCCAAGATCGTCCAATTTGCAGCAGAGCCACAGTCATTACCCAGGACATGAGGCTTCCCAGGGGCCCTCAGGACACCTGAGTGCTCACTGTGGAAGGTTCTTCCAGAGCCTCCCTCTGGTCCTAGATGAGCCCATCATAGGGAAGGAACCATGAGTCCGCTCTAGGCAGCGTGTGCACGGGAAAGAACACGGGCTCTGGAGCCAGATAAACCCAGTTTCTACTGTGTGATCTCGGGTAAGTCACTTAGCCTTCCTTTTTCTGTAGCTGGGCACCAATACCAATGTCACGAGGTTAGTTTGAAGCAGAGGAGGTTTCCTCATGAAGGAAAAAGAAGTCATATCACCAGGGGATACTTAGCCGGTGTCAGTGAGGGACAGATGCTAACAGGCCACATCAGTGGGAGGCACCCCCTGCTGGGGTCTGGAGGGCAGGACCAGCATGCCTCCTCCCCTGAAACCTCTGTGCCTGGCACTGCCTGGTATGAGATAAGGGCTTGATAAGTGTCTGCTGGTCAAATGAAGCAAATGTGGCAAGTGGCCGAAGTCCCAGCCCCGTCTGTGGTGCTCTGCCTGCCTTTCCGGGCCTGGAGCCCCCTCCTGCTCTGAAGGCTCCACTCTGCCATAAGCTGGTCCCTGCCCTGCCCTGTGTAGCACAGGATGCGGACATCCCCCGAGCTGGTCCAGATGCCTGTATCCCTGCTTGGTTCCTTGGGAAGGACTTTGCCTGTTTCTCATGGACGCTTACTCTGTGCCAGGGGCTGGGCCTCACCTGCATGATCCTGTTCATGTCTCACAACCCTGCAGGGCAAGTGCTGTGGGCATCGTCACTCTGTAGGGGTGGAAGCTGAGGCTCTGCAGGAAAGGATTTGCGGCTGTGGACTGAATCATGCCCCTGGTGCCCCCAGATCCATCTATTAAAGCTCTAACCTTCTATGTGAGTGTATGTGGTGAGGACAGGGTCTTTAGGAGGTAATGAGGGTAAAATGAGGTCATACTCCCATAGGACTGTGGCCTTATAAGAAGAGGAAGAGAGACCAGAACTCTCTCTTCATGTGAGTGTATAGGGTAGGCCAGGAGGAGGGCCTGCTCCAGAAGCAGCCCCGCGCCAGGCTGCCCAGACGCCCCCGCTGGGAGAAATGAGTTGCTTCTGTGAGCTGCCCTGTCTGCAGTACTGTGTTATGGCCGGGGCTGACCATCGCTTGCCCAGAGTCACACAGAGAGGAGCAACCAGGATTCAAGCTCCAGTCTGTTCTTGTGGACTCAGCCTGTTCATGACACCACTGTGGGTCTCCCGTGCTAGGGCTGTGCCTCAGTAGCTGGGTCTGTGGAGTGGGTGCCTTTTTAATGCCCTGCTCCAGGATCATGAAGCCTGGGTAACCTCCGACTCACCTCAGGCCAGGCAGGCTCCCTGCTGGCCACAGGGCCATTTTCTGTTGCGGCAGCGCCCCCTGCTGGCCCAGACCGCGTCGGCCTTGTGCCTGCCCCCTGGAATTAGTTCCCCTCCCTCCAGATCTGGCCCTCCAAGCCCTGCCCCTTCTGTGCCATCCCTCAGGTTCTGCAGGGCACTGGCCACTTCTGCACAGCCGGGCCTTCCCACCCTGCCCCCGAGGTTCACAGAGCAGGGTCCACTGTCTCCCAGGCGTGGCTTCCCCAGGCTGAGGGCCCGGCAGTGGCACCCTTCCACCCACCACATGAGTCCTGCTCTCTCCCCACCCGATGAGGCCACCGCTGGCTCTGTCTCAGGCCCCTTTGTCCAAGTCTCTTCTGAATAAAGGCACCAGAGGGTCCAGCCCTGACCATAATGCCCCAGATGAAGCTTAACAGGGAGAGAACTGGACACAACAGCCCAGGTGGGGATGGAATGGCTCTGGGCCAGGATGCTGCCTTGGGCCTGAGTGCGCAGGGAAGAGGCGAAGACACGCTATCATGGATCCTCAGCTGGCTATGAGGATCTCAGATGCCAGCCACCTCCCTCCAGCCCTTTTGCACTCCCTGGGCCCCCTGCAGCCCAGGTCCCTCACTGGCTCTGCCACCAGCTGCTCACTGAACCCCTTCCAGCTCTTGGAGAGGGTGAGCTGGGATTCTGGAGCCAGAAACTCCTGGGCCCTTTTCTGCACTAACTCACTTTGTGACCATCTTCTCTCTGGGCCTTGGTTTCCTCAACTGTGTAATGGGGGCAGTGCACCCCTCTTGGGTGTGAAGGGCCCAGCAGAGGACTCAGTGCAAAGCTGGCATCAGTGCATGTATGTTTGTGTGATGGACAGAAAGGTTAGGGGGCAGTCAATGGTCTCGACTACAGGGACAGGGACCCCACTCACCTTCAGGCTGTCTTCCTTGCCTTTCCTTCCTTGAAGGGAGTGTTCCCTCTGAGTGCCTACGCTAATGAGCTGCCTGCAGTGCCATCTGTGTCATGAGCTTCTGGCCCTGTTTCTCTGGGTCAAGCTAAGGCCTTGGAGGCATCTTAAGGGCAGCTTCAGGTGGGAAACGTAGATGGGGTTGCGGGGAGGCAGATCCAGTTCTAATCTTGATTTCACCAAGTTCTTATTGTAGAAACTCCTGGAACGCTGTTTTCCATTGTCTGAGCCTCATTTTTCTCTTCTGGAAAATGGAGCAATGACCCTTGTCCTGTTAAAGGAGCTCCCTGAAAAGGTGCAGCTCAGAGTAGGTACCTCGTGCCCTCACCCCCCGCAGTCCGGGTTGCATCTACACTTGCCCTCTCACCTCTTGGTCCCTAGCTCCTCTGAGCTGCAGGAGCTCAAAAGCAGCTCAAACTCAGCTTGTCTCACCCTCAACTCCTTCCCCCAGCCCAGTAGCTGCCCACCCTCCACTCGCTGCACAGACCAGAAATCCAGGTGGTGTTTTCTTGATTCCTTTCTCTCCAGTCTGGAGACTGATCCCCTCGTCTCCAGACCCACAGCCCCAGAAGATTCCATCCTCACACACTCCTGCTGCCTCCTTCGTCGACTGCCCACTGGACTGGTGCAGCAGCCTGCTGGCAGTTCCCACATTCACCTAGCTCCTTTCCAGCCCTTTCCCTGCGCTGCAGCTAATGACTCTTACCAGGCTCACATGTGGTTTCCTTGCTGAAAATCCTGCAGGGGCTTCTCAGTGCTTCTAGGATGAAGAACAGATGTCTCTGCTGGAGGTCTGGCATCATCTGGGCCCAGTGGCTTCCCTCTTAGATTTCAGGCTGCCTTCCCCTCACTCAGAGCTCCAGCCATCCTGGACTTCCTTTGCTGGCCTTTCCCTCTGTCTGGAATGTTCTTTCCCATCCCACCTCATTGCCTGGTTGCCACCTACTCACTCTCCAAATCTCAGCCCTGGCACAGCATCTCTAGAGAGGCTTGTCCTGAGCCCCGGCAGGGTGAAACACCTCCGATGCAAGCTCCTGGCAGTCTGGGCCTTTCTTTGAGCCCTTTCTTGGTTTCTATTGAACAAATCTTTGGATGACCCCATAGCGGAGTCTTCTCTGCCCCGTAGAGGGCAAGCTCCCCGAGAACAGGGTTGCTTCTGTGCCTGCTTGCCTTGGCAGCTCCAATCCCTGCCGAGAATGTGGAATGAAGCAGATGCTTGGTGAATACGATCATATCCTCCTTGAACCACTGGGGGCCTTCATTCTGTGTCCTGAGTTTTGCACAAGATGTTCAAGCTGATTGTAGGTTGGAGAGCTCATGGTGTGGTGGAAAGAATCTTAGTCTGGGATTCAGGAGTCTTGTGTTCTAGCCCTGCCCTGGTTCTGCTGTGTGACTCTGGGCAAATCACTGCCCCTCTCTGAGTCTGCGTTCTCACCATAACATCAAGGGGTTGGGCCAGGCGTGGTGGCTCATGCCTGTAATCTCAGCACTTTGGGAGGCCGAGGTGGGCAGATCACAAGGTCAGGAGTTTGAGACCAACCTGGCCAATGTGGTGAAACCCTGTCTCTACTAAAAATACAAAAATTAGCTGGGCTTGGTGGCACACGCCTGTAGTCCTAGCTACCTGGGAGGATGAGGCAGGAGAATTGCTTGAACCCAGAAGGCAGAGGTTGCAGTGAGCCAAGTTCATGCCACTACATTCCCGCCTGGGTGACAGAGTGAGACTCTGACTCAAAAATAAATAAATAAATAAATAAATAAAGGGGCTGTATTGTGCAAGGTCAGAGCAACCTCTTCCCATAGGATTGGTATAGGGAAATTTCTTGAATAAGACAGGGCCTGTGCAAAGTCTTGAAATAAGGGCAGGATTCAGTGAGGTGGAGGAAGAAAGGAATTCCAGATGGGAGGAACAGCATGAGCAAAGGTGGGAATGAACACAGCCTGTGAATTGCATGTGTGGCTGGATGGAGGGTGTGATCAGGAAGGATGGGGAGCAGATACTGAACTCCCCTTCCCAAAGTCCTCTGGGATCCCCAGCTGACTAGGATCCCAGTGCCATCTCTGAAGATGCCTTAATTGCAAGGCCCCTCAATTATCCACCCCTCCCAGCAACTCCCGCCTCTGGCGTGGTGGGTTAGTTTCTGGCTCTCCAGAGTTGTCCTGTTAATAGTCTTGTCTTCCTGTAACTGACAGCTCCCTCATCAGATAGCGGCAAGGACGAGTCCTCCGGGGGAACCAGAGGCTCCTGCCTGCCGCCCTCTATGCTAGGGAGATGGCATCACTGCCCAGGAATGCTGCACCCAGGCCCCCTCCCCATTCCCAGCAGCTTATCTAGTCTGGAATCTTGTGTCTGGCTTTGCCATCTCCTGCCCCGTGCCTCCCCTGCCACCCTCAGCCCCACACACTGTCCCCTAGAGCAGGCTCCTCTGGGGTTTTGGGTTAAAAGGCTGCCAAGATTGGTTTCTTGGTGCCTCTTTGGGCCAGGTTTGGAGCTCTGGTTCCTGGGGGTGAGGCTGGGGTGGGTGCCGGCATCCTGGCTGATGGATGGGTTGAGAGGCTGCAGTTCACAAGCAGGATGCTGCAGGCTGGATGAGCAGGCTAAGATTGGGATGGGCGGGAACTTTTGCTGCCAGAAAGAGTCTGGGTCCCTGAAACAGTGGGGACTATGGGGTGGGAAACAGGGGTTTCACCCTGAACAATCAGCTTACAGCGGGCCCAGCATCCAAGCAGTGGGGAGAGACGAGTGGGTGAGACCAGCCAAGTGTGTCGGGCAGGTGCTCTGAGTCCTGGGGTAAGGTTTGCCCTCTGTGGTCACCTAAAATGAAGTGGCCATCAAAGGCAAGACTTTAAAGGCCACCAGTGCCATAGAACAGAATTAAGGGTAGAAGGAATTCAAGAACTATGAGTTGAAATATCTGTTTTTAATGGCACCAGACAGCTTAAAGAAAGAAAAGAGCAATGTAAAATCCCTAGAGCCTTAGCCCAAGGCATGGACCCAAACTCGGGAACTTTCTATGGTCTGGAAAAAGAATCTCATCTCTTATCAAGGCAGGGCTCACACAACCAAACACCAGATGCCTGCTTTGATCTGGTGGGTTGCTGAGTTACAATATTAGTTGAATTCTCAACCTTTACAGGGTTCTTACATAAAATATCAGGAACTAATCCAGAAGAGGTGAGAATTAAGCATCAGAATAAAGGCAGGAAGGATGGTGTGCTCAAAGACCCAAACTTCCAAGTCTTACAGTGTCCCACGCTGGCCAAGCTGGCCCTTCTCCCCTCTTAAAGGGGCTGTCCCCATGCAGGCTGAAGACTCCTTGCCTAAGGGTGTGCATTTGCAAGGAGGGAAAACAACACTCCTCCTTGTGCCTGCAGGCTTGTGACTAGATCAGATTCCAGCAAGTTCCTGGTGACCAATTATAAAGTCAAACTTTGGAAGAGAAAGTTTACTTACCAGCAGAATTACAAGACTTTACTAACTTATCTTGGCAAAATTCTGGGCATATCACATGTGGATGGTGTATCAGAAGGAATACCTTTTAGATCTGATGTCAGGAATTAATCCAGAAGAGGTGAGAATTGAGAATCAGAATTCAGTGAGGTGGAGGAGGAAAGGCATTCCAGATGGGAGGAACAGCATGAGCAAAGCTGGGACTGAACATAGCCTGTGAATTGCATATGTGGCTGGATGGAGGGTGGGAGGTGAGGCCCAGGTGAGCAGGAAGGGTTTGGAGCAGTGACAGGACGGTGCACTCAGAGACCCAGACTCCAAGCCCCACAGAGTTCCCATACTGGCCAAGCTGGCCCTTCTCCCCTCTTAAAGGGACTGTTCCAGTTCAAGTCGAAGACTCCTTGCCTCTCAGGGTGTTCATTTGCAAGGGGGAAAACCATAGAAAGTTCCCGGGTTTGGGTCCATGCCTTGAAGTCAGGATCTAGGAAGTTTTCATCACTGTTTTCTTTCTTTAAGCTGTCTGGTGCCATTAAAAACAGACATTTCAACTCACAGTTCTGAATTCCTTCTGCCCTTAATTCTGTTCTATGGCACTGGTGGCCTTAGTTTCTTGATGTCAATGAGCCTGTCTGAGCTCTGAATTTAATACTCTGTTTTCAGAAGCTGGGAGAGATTTCTTGATGTAAGAAATTCAGGGGAAAGCTGTCCTCCTATCCCAAACCCTGATCCTTAAGAGACCCCAGAGGTTACTTCCTTGTCCAAGACCTTATACATTATCATTAAGGAGGGGAGTGTCAACCTCTTTAAACTCCCCACCCAAAGGCTGTTCTCTGTGAGTCAGGCATGCTGGTGGTAGTTGCCATTGTTAAATAAATCCCTTATATCAATGGAAAATAACTTGAGCCATTACAATAAAAAATGTTCAGACTCTCACCCCACTCAATATGCAGTACTAGGCTGGGCACAGTGGATCACGCCTGTAATCCCAACACTTTGGGAGGCCAAATTGGGAGGATTGCTTGAACCCAGGAGGTTGAGAGCAGCCTGGTCAATGAGACCCCATCTCTACAAAAAAATAAAATTATAAAAATTAGCCGGCATGATGGCACTTGCTTGTAGTCCTAGCTACTTAGGAGGCTGAGCCCAGGAAGTTGAGGCTATAGTGAGCTGTGATTGAGCCACTGCACTCCAGCCTGGGTGACAGAGTGAAACTCTGTCA
This sequence comes from Cheracebus regulus, assembly GCA_963574635.1. Taxonomy (NCBI): domain Eukaryota; kingdom Metazoa; phylum Chordata; class Mammalia; order Primates; family Pitheciidae; genus Cheracebus; species Cheracebus regulus. The sequence continues at coordinate 93,338 of CAUYQU010012234.1, forward strand.
AAAAAAAAAAAAATTCAGAACCCAAGTCTCCTGAATGGAGTGGTCACCCTTGAGGAAACACTATCTAATAATATAATTTAATTCCTTAAAGCTTCTCTTGTCCCTCTCCAAGAGGGCCTATGGCCATATTTCAGGATAACAGTGTACTGGCAAAGATCCTAATCTCTTGAAAATTATTAGACATTGACCCTGAATTAATGCTAATTTCTTCCTTTTTTTTTTTTTGAGACGGAATTTTGTTCTTGTCGCTCAGGCTGGAATGCAGTGGTGTGATCTCAGCTCACCACAACCTCAGTGTCCTGTTTCAAGCCATTCTTCTGCCTCAGCCTTCCAAGTAGCTGGGATTACAGGCCAGCGCTGACACGCCCAGCTAATTTTTGTATTTTTAATATTTTAATCCCAGCCTCGAAAAGTGCTGGGATTACATGGGTGAACCACCACACCCGGCCGAATTAATGCTAATTTCTAAAGACCCAGATTACCCAGAGATTTACCAGTGAGAGTGGGGGTTTATAGGGATCAGGTACTGAATGGAATGTTGATCTGAGTCTGCTTCATGCAGACAGCAGTACTATCAGTGGGTACTTCCCCAGGTTCTCAGTACAGAGTTAGAATAGATAATCCCCAGATTGGCAGATTTACTGCAATGGCTTCCTGACCCTTAAAGCAAGGACAGGCCAAGGGAAAGGCACTATAGGTTCCCAAATCACATTGAAATAGTAAGTCAAGAGCATTAATGCATACTAAGCAGAAGCACAATGATGAACGCGACTGTCAAAGATGCAGGGGTTGTGCTTCCAGTTAACTTTCTAGTTTGGCCAGTGTGTAAATTGGATGAGTCTTGAAAAATGAAAATGGATGATTATAATTAATCAGGTGGCGATTCCAATTATAGTTCCACAATGTTCCAAATGCGGTCTCATGATTGGAACAAATTAATGTGGATTTGACGCCCAGAAACTATTTTCCCTCCTGTATCTTGATCATCCGAGAACTTCAGAAGTACTTTGCTTTCCCATGGCAGGGACACGCAGGAGCACACCTTCCATCTTGCCTCAGGGCTGAGCCAACTCTCCAGTTCTATTCCATAAGTTAGTTCATGGGGACCATGATCATTTCATCTTTTCATAGGCATCACACTGGTCCAGTACATTGGTGATGTCATGCTGATAGGTCCTAGAGATCATAAAACAGCAGGTACCTTGAAATACAATTGTTTTCCAGAATGAGGGAGGAACAGCCTGGGAAAGTACAGGAGTCTCAGTTAAGTCTCGGGACATTGTGTCTTGGGAAATTCAGAATATTCCCTTCAAAATGAGGAGTGAATGAATGAAGGTTATTGAACGTCACATCCCTGACCACTAAGAAAGAGGCGTATCGCTGGGTAGGCTATTCTAGACTCTAGAGGCAGCATGTACCACATTTGTGTCTACTGCTCTGCACTGTTTCCTGAGCGATCAAAAGTTTCTTGCTTTGAATGGGGTCAGAGCTGGCTAAGACTCTGAGTCAAGTCCTTATGATCCATTAGATTCAATGGTGCTTGAAGAGTCTGTAGCAGACTGTGATACTCCACAGAGCCTTTGGCAAGGCAAGATAGAAGAACCGCAGTAAAGGCCCTTCATTTCTGGAGCAAGACCATGCCTTCTTTGGAAAATAACTATTTACCTTTTGAGAAACAATTCCTGGCTTGCCCCTTGGCACTGTCAGAGGCTAAACACCTGACCATGGACTACGAGGTAACCATTTAATCCGAGCTACCTGCCATGTGGTCTCACCCACCTAGCCATTAAACTGAGCATGCCCAGCAATGTCGCCTCTATCAAGGGGAGATGGTATAAATGGGTCTGGCCCAGGCACATCCTGAAGGCACAGGTACATTGCATGAGCAAGTGGCTCACTCTTCCAGCATGCCATGGCTTTCTCAGCCTACGTTTATGCTCATAGAAATGCCCTATAGCCAACTTATCGAAGAGAAAAAATTCTGAGCCTGGTTTACAAATGACTCTGCATGGTATGCTGGCTCCAGCTGGAAGTGAGACGTTGTGATATTACAACCCCATTTAAAATATCCTTGAAGGACAGAGTAGGGAAATCCTCACACTGGGTAGTATGTCGAGCGATATATTTTATTGTCTTGATCTGGAAGAGCAGAAGGCCTAAGTTCTGCAGTGATTCATGGTAAGTGGCTAATGATTTGGACGATTTGGACACATGAACAGGGTCTTGGAAGAGACATGACTGAAGGATTGGTAAAAAGGAAGCTTGGAAGAGGCATGAGATTGGACTCTTAGAATGGACCCGGCATCATGCACATACTTGCATTCTGTGGGAGCGCTCACCAGATGCCAGATGCTCCTAATGACCTTGCAAGGATCTTAATAAGATGTGACCTGCTTTGTGGATACCAATTAGCCTCTTTCCCCAGGCACCCCAGTATTTGCTCAATGGGCTCAGTAAACAAATTGACTAAGGATGTCACCTGGTGGTGGATGGATGACATCAGACTCCTTTCTTCCTGGAAGGGGACTGGGATCTGTCCTCACTGGCATAACCACTCATTCTGGATTTGGATTTGCTTTCCCTGCCTGCCATGATCCATAATTCTTCCAGCAGCACCATCTGCAGACTCACCACATTCCTTCTCCACTGTCATGGTGTCCCCTACAACATTGCTTTAGGCCAAGAAATTCATTTTACACAGAGAGAAGTACGTCAGTGGACTGCAGCCAATTAGATCCATTGGTCATACCAGGTGCCCCATTTCCCAGAAACAGCTGGACCAGTAGAATTACAAAATAACCCAATGATGAACCAATTCCAGAAGCAGATGGAAGAATAAAAACCACTGTGAAACTGCAGTGGTGCCATTTCACAGGATGCCGTAGACACCGTTAACAAAGCTAGATCCATGGCCAGGGGAGTCAAGAAGCAGAAGCAGGTGGTGCCTCTCACAATTCCACCCAGTAACTCCTGAAACTTGAAACTTAGAAGGGCTAGTACTCAAGGAAGGAGCGTTTCTACCAGGGGATGTAAATTGAATTCCAATTCAGCTTCCATTGAATTGGAAGTTAAGAATGCCAGCTGGCCATTTAAAACTCCTTATGAGCCAGGTGCAGTGGCTCACGCCTGTAATCTCAGCACTTTGGGAGGCCAAGGTGTGTGGATCACCTGAGGTCGGGAGTTCGAGACCAGCCTGACCAACATGGAGAAACCCTGTCTCTACAAAAAACACAAAATAGCTGGGTGTGGTGGTGCATGCCTGTAATCCCAGCTACTTGGGAGGCTGAGGCAGGAGAATCACTTGAACCCTGGAGGTGGAGGTTGCAGTGAGCTGAGTTTGCGCCATTGCACTCCAGCCTGAGCGACAAGAGCAAAACTCCATCTCAAAAAAACAAACAAACAAACAAATGAAAAACAAAAAAACCTCCTTAAGTTGCTGGGTAAACAAGCAGAGAAGAGGAGTTATGACTACTTTGACTCTCAAGAGGAAATCAGCTTTCCCCTACTTCTATACTTAGTGGGAGCAGGGACTAACAGTATGGAAACTGCTGTAGTCTAAAAGTAACTGAAGACCTTTCTAGTTCTAGGTGGGCAGCTTTCAGATCCATAGGTATGACTGTTTAGGTGATCTTGCTGGGTAAAGGACCCTGCCTGGGAAATAGGAAATTAATAAATGCCAACTATTATGTCATTACCAGTAGCAGAAGGAGATGTAGAATCTTCCTTCATTTTCTTTTTCCTACCTCGTCATGTCTATGTTAACATATTTTAACCTAGTGCTTCTTAATTTCTCATGTACATGCCAATCATCTGGGGGATCATGTTAAAATGCAGATTCTGAATCAAGAGGTCTCAGTTGAGGCCTGAGATTCTGCATTTCTGAGTAGTTTTTCCTGACCTCTTTATATAAAGTAGCCCTTCCCAAGCCACTCTTTCTAGTTATCTTGCTTCCCCCACCTTCATGACAGTGATCTCTGAGATTATTTATTCATTTATATGCTTGCTCATTTATTGCCTGTCTCTTATACTACATGTAAATTGCACGGGGAAAGAAATCTTGAATTTCTTATTTATCTTCATATTCCCAGCACCTAGGACAATATGTGGCACATAGTAGGCACTCTATAAATATTCGTGTAGGACGGGTGCAGTGGCTCACACCTGTAATCCCAGAACTTTGGGAGGCCAAGGAGGGCAGATCTCCTGGGGTCAGGAGTTTGAGACTAGCCTGGCCAACATGGTGAAACCCCGACTCTACTAAAAATAAACAGATTAGCCAGGTGTGGTGGCACACCCCTGTAATCCCAGCTACTTGGGAGGGCGAGACAGGAGAATAGCTTGAACCTGGGAAGCAGGGGTTGCAGTGAGCCGAGATCATGCCACTGCACTTCAGCCTGGGCAATAGAGTGAGACTCCATCTCAAAATATAAATGAATGAATGAATGAATGAATAAGTAAATATTTGTGGAATAACTGAATGTATATAACTCATGCAATCAGTTGTATTTCCATGTATGCCCAGAAACACACACACACACACACACACACACACACACACACACACGGACAAACACATGGGCAGGAACATATAAAATGTAATTAATTAGAAACATATGCACACAACAATAAGTGTGGAGATTAACATACACAAACACACAAAAATGTGATGCACATGCATATACACACACTGATATACAAACTCACATAAACACATGCCTCCTCCAGGAAACTGAGGCCCATATCAGAGTCAAGGTACCACTGGCCACCAATATAGTGACTCAGGCTAGGCCTTTCTTTGCTACTTTCTGATTTCCTCCAACTGGTGAACCAGGACAGAGAAAGGGCTCAGGACGTGGACCCTCCCTGGCCTCCCCAGAAGCAGCCTTGCCAAGCTTCTCTGTCCACTTGTATCGGTGCCCCCCGAAGGCAGTGTTGATGACTCCTGCCCCCCAGTGCTGGCCAAAGGCAGTGTGGGTGGACCACAGGTCTCAGTCCACACATGGGAAGCCTGATTCCTTGCCCACCATCACCCAGAAGGGTGGAGGGAGCCCCAGAGTCTCAGCGGTGCTAGTTGGACCGGTTCCCTCCATGACTCAGGGCCCTGGTACCTGCTTCTGCGTGCCCCACCCAGGCCCCCCACCCCACTATGCAAAGGGTTGTGGCTGCTGCCCAGGCCCTAGTCTATTTTGTTTGCAATTACCTGGCCAGTAAGCCAGGAAACTGCAATGAGCATGTTTTGGCAGACAGATCCACGTCTCTGCCCAAAGATCCCTGCTCCTGATAATCTCCCAGGAAACCCTGCTGCTTCAGTCCTCCTTGGAGCCCCTCAGATCCCTGCTCTGAGTTCCTGAGCAGCTGTAACCAGGCCTGACAGGTGTCCTCTCTCTCTTGCTGGAGTCCTCTTTGAACCTGCCCAGGGAGCGGTCAGGGTCTCTTTGCACCCACAGGTTCAGGGAATTCATTGCCTTTCACAGTCCCAGTTCCTTCAAAGCGTGGATAAGCCTGCTTTTGTTAAGCAACTCCTCTTTCAGCAACTTTTGCTCCAGGACTACCCTTTGGAATTCAGAGACAGAGCCTGTGTCTTCCCTGAATCTTCCGGTTCCCCTTGTGACCATCTCCGTATCTTTCACTCTATCCAAGGAGGACATTTTTTTTTTTTAATATGGGGTCTTACTCTGTCACCCAGGTTGGAGTACAGTGGCATGATCATGGCTCACTGCAGCCTCCACCCCCCGGGCTCAATCAGTCCTCCCACCTCAATCTCTAAAGTAGCTGGGGCTACAGGTGTACACCATTATGCCTGGCTAATTTTTGTATTCTTTGTAGAAACAGGGTCTCACTTTGTTTCCCAGACTGGTCTGAAACTCCTGGGCTCAAGCAATTCACCCATTTCAGTCTCCTAAAATGCTGGGATTACAGGCGTGAGCCACTACACCCTGCCCAAGGAGGACATTTGTTTCAAGTTTCCCTTATTCAGCGATTCAATCATTCATTCACAAATGTTTTCTGGGTCCCCACTATGTGCTGAGCACTGTGGGGTAAGCAAAAAAGATAGTGTACTGGTGAATAAAAAAATCATGTGCTTGCCCCATAGGGTATACATTCTCCTGAGAGAGGCAGGCCAAAGAGAATTTTAAAAACGTGAATACAAATGATCACAAATTGTGATAAATTCCAAGGAAGAAAGAAACATTGCCCTGATGTATAGAAAATAATTGGATGAAACCCACTGTAGATTCTGTGGCTCAGAAGCCTCCCTGAGGGAGGGACACTTGAGCTAGGATTTGAAGGCTAAGAGCCTTTATAAGAAGAGCAGGGGATGAGGGTCCCAGGCAGGGGGCACAACACCTGTAAAACTCTGAGGCAGGAAATGGCTAGGGTGGCATCTCCCTCACTTCCCATTTGTCAACTTAACTTTCCCCTCAGAGTAACCTGCTCTCTTTCTTCCTCTTCTGTCCCACTGGAAACGCCCCCTGGCTTGCTGGGACTCACTGACCTCTGCACAGAGCTCTGTAGTGCAGCACTGGCCCGCAGGTTAGCATCTGGGAAAGCCAAGCTTGCTTGACCTCAGGGTGCTGCTCTTACCTGTCGACCATTGAAAGGAGAAAATTCCGATCTCAGGTCTGACATATATCAGCTGTGCGAACTTGCAAGTGCTTTTTGACTTCTTGGCTCCTCAATTTCCTTATATATTTAATAAGAGAAATCATGCCTACTTGAAAGGCAGTTGGGAAGAGCCAATGAGATGATCAAGTGCTCTGCAAGTGTAACCAGAATCACCCGCTTCACTAGCTTGGGAGTATTGTCTACACACATCTTAAAAATTGCCAGGTAATTGCTCAAAAACCTACCTGCACATTTAAGGGATGTCCTATATCTCCTGATTGAAGCCATTGCCTGCCCTTGTCTAAATGAACCCAGATTTCTCTGACCAAAGGAGACTCGTGCTCCCAATGCTGAGACTTGAAAAATTCTAGTTCTCATCAGCTTATCAATGTTCCTGCTTCTGTTGCTGCCACATGGGGTCGCTGTTGAAGACATGTTTTGCACAGCTTTGTGGACCCTTATCTTCTGTTGCAGTGGAGGCCATGCTCCTGTGATCTCTACAGGTTGGCTCCAAGGTTACAGCTTCCTTAGACTCACATCTGCACCTTTGATGACTGGCCCCCAAAGCAAACTACTGTGCCAGGCCAAGAAGGGCTTCTAGCCTCAGCCATATGGAAAACCAAAACCAGCCCTCTACTAACATCCCAGCCCCTGAGCTGGGCCAGTGCATCATTTCAGATCCTCCCTCCACTCATGGAGGGTGGGAAGATACTTAGTGCCTTCTCTGGACAATGGATTATCTCAACTTGTATGCAGACTTGCCCACCAATGCCTCAGAGACCAGCTCTGCAAACAAAGGGGGAGTGGCAGAAGCCTTTTTGAGGCCACCATTAAGTCCTGTCACACCCTTCCCCAGAACCACAGAGGCCTCCTGGCTCTGTATCTGGAGAGCTAAGAGGGACATGCTTTCCCCACACTGGTCAAGTGACACTTCCCTGAACAAGGAAGGTTTGTTCCAAGAGGCGCCTCTGCTTATACTTCAACAGAGAAATAGCTGGCAGCTCCTCTCACCACTTGCCAACTGTAAATTAAACTCTTTTTTTCCAGGCACTCTGGTTTAGAAGCACCTTCCTCTTTCATCCTCGCAAACCACCCTGTGAAGAAGAAGCTGTTGTGAGGATTAAATGGAAGGACACATAATTCGTGCCAGGAAGAGTGGCTACTTAATGTATGATAGGTGCTTCTGTTGTTATTCTCTGGATGGAGTTTGGATTCCCCTTCAGCACTGAAAACCCATCTTAGGCACCTTGCTCAAGACTGCTTGGCATCTGCTTTCTTGATTCAATGCAACGCCCTCCCTGGCGGGAGGATAGAACAGGCTCTTTAATGCTTCCCCAGGCAAGGCGGAGGTTGCAGTGAGCTGAGATTTCACCACCACAATCCAACCTGGGCGACAGAGCAACACCCTGTCTCAAACAAACAAACAAACACACACACACATACTTCCTCAGGCTTCGGTTAAAGGGCCTTTCCCCCCATGCCCCCACCACCGTGTTCACCCTGACCCCTCCAGATGGCACCACCAGGTCTGCCCCAGCATCTGGGAGAGGGAAAGTCAGTGGGCAAGATGCGTCTGGAGTGGGTAAAAGGGAAAGAGTAGAGCAGGTGCACCATCTGGCAGACAGGTGGGCAGGTGGCATCCCTAGGCCAGACTGAGCAGAGGACAGAGAGCTGAGCCCAGCTGGAGAAGGCGAGCAGGCAGTGCCCTGCCTACCTGGCTCCAAGTCCTCATCCCTGCAAGGTCCAAGCTGTGTTCACAGCACCTCCCTGGATGGACTGCAAGTGGAGGCTGTGATTTGCCCCGCCATGGCATCACTGGTGGGCAGTGCCACCCTCAGCTGGAGGGGGCTCATCATGAACAAATGGCCTCCTGACAACAGGCCCTATGTTGGCATGGATGCCTCTGCCCTTCCCCTTTAAATACCCCCAAATTTGAGCTTTTCAAATCAAGGTGAATGACCTCTGAATACAGGGGGTGAAGGAGCAGACGCCTCTTGGTTCTCTGAAAAATGTCATTGGTGACAAGGGGTAGAGGGAAAGGCCCCAATTTGCTCTATGGCTTATCCAGGTCAGGCCACCTTCACTGTGGCCACAGTGGCTTCCCTCCCAGAGGACCTCTGCAGTTCCTTCTGGCTCTGACTTTCAGTGGCAAAATAACAATGAACAACCTTTAGAGCACTTATCTAATTAAATCCTCCTGAGCTGGTACAAATGTTATTCCCACTTTATTGACAAGGAAACTGCAGCTTAGAAAGGCTAAGTCAGTTTGCCAAGGTCACCCAGCTCCTTGGCGGCAAAGCTTGGATTCCAATCGGAGGCTCTCAAGTGCAGAGTCCAGCACACTTAACTTTTCAACTGTGCCATCCGTGCCCCCTCCAGACATTGTGGAGATCAGTCAGTGCTAGTCTAAGGCTGGTCTTTTGCTGATGAGCATGAATTCATCCTCTGTGCTGGTTTTGGGCTCTGTGACTTTAAGAAAACTTTCTTCTCTTTCTGCTTTAGTTTCTGAAGAAACTGGCCAAGCTGGCTCCGAACCGGCAGCCAAGAGAACTCTGTGGAGTATGTCAAGCAGGCTCTTGCCTAAGTACACAGATGTGTGTGTGGAGGGGAGAGCCCAGGGAGTAATTAGGGAAATATCTCAAAGCGGGAGACCTGCCTCCTCTGGGGGGAAGCCAGTGAGCCCGTCTGTCAACAAGCCCTCCTTGACTCCTTCTCTGGGCTGGGCACTGTCGGGGGTAGAGGGGTGCAGGAGCACGGAGCTCCCTCCCAAATCTGAATGTTCTGACATGAAGACACCCCTTCTGCTCTCCTCCCCTATACCCTGGAGCTCCAATCCTGTGAGGAGAGAGAAGATTTATACACGTGAAAGTGAAGGAACAATGGGATGATTTGCGCCAAGTGTGTGGTCTGTTGGCTCTTTAATAAGCATTTATTGAGCCTTTTCAGAACCAGGACAGGGCTAGGCAAGGGGAACCCAGAGATGGAAGGCGCTGAGTCTCCCCTCTTAGCACAGGGCCAGATGGAGAACAGGCTTGTTAGCTAGTCAGGGCCACAGAGAAAAAAGGAGCTTAGAAGTCTCCTAGTGGCACACAATAGGTGCCCAAGCACATGGTTAAATACTTGTGGGTTTTTAAATTTTTAATGTTCTTAAAAATAGAGATGGAGTCTCACTATGTTGCCCTGGCTGATCTCACACTCCTGGGCTCAAGCGATCCTCCTGCCTTAGCCTCCCAAGTAACTAGGACTACTGGTACGAGCCACTACATCCAGTTGGATTTCCTTACTTAATCCTCATAAAATTCTGTGAGGTGGAGGCCGTTACCGCTCCCATTTTATGCATGAGGGAGCTAAGGGTTGGTAATTTGTCTACGATCCTGCAGCTTGTAAGAGATGGAGGCAGGATATGAACCCAGGAAACACGGCTTTGAAGGATAAGTCCTTGAGTGCTTGGCTCTGGAGAGGGCAGACCTCAGCCCCAGGGAGCCAAGGAAGGCAGTTAGAAGAGAGGACATTCGGGCTGATCTCAAGGAGGAGTTTGTCACAGAGGGATGAAGGCTGGAGCCATCTGTGCAGGGAGTGTCTGGAGGGAGTGTATGAAGTGCAGGGAGTGTATGAAGCTGGGGGCATGTTTGGGGACGGGGCATTGTCAGAGGAGACGGGTGTTGATTGTGTGAGTAGTGGGGTGCTGAGAGAGGAAGTGGGGCTGGATGAGGAAGGGCCCCAGGTGCTTTGTGACTTCCTCCTGGAGATAGTGGAGGATTCTTGAAGGGATGATGGGTGGGTGCTCCATCGATCCAGGGGAATATGGCTGTGTGGTCAGGAATGGAGGTGTCCAGCAGGATATGGGCTTGGGCTGGCTAATGTTGGATGACTAACATCCAAGAAAGACAGGGGAGGGGAAGTGGTGGGAGCAAAGGAGAGGAGGGGGAGGTCCCCAGTCTGGATGGGGGGAGTCATGTATAAAGGGTTAGGGCCAGGGAGCACTGGAAAGGTGGGTGGGGTCCGATCATGAGGCCCTTAAATTCCACACTGAGAGTCTGCTCCTGGGCATCAGCACAGGCTGTGTGGACAGGGAAGCCTGGTCAGCTGGGGCTCTGGGGTGCTATGAGCCAGGCACAGTGTGACTATAGAGTGAGCAAGACAGACATGGCCGCTGGCCTTCATGGAATTTGCAGTCCAGGAGCTGAGACAGACATGAGTCAAGCAGCCTCAGGCACCCATGGCTGACTGCAAACAACCTGGCAGCTGATGGAAAGCCCAGGGGCCCCAGGGGAGTTCGGGCTGGGAGGAAGTGCAGAAGCAACTCTAGGCTGGATCTCTTGGGAATGGGGAGACGGGGAAGGAAAAGCATTCCAGGCAGAGGAAGCAGCAAGCGGAAAGCCTCAGGGGCAGCAAGGAATGGAGGCACTGAAGGAAAAGCGAAAAGGCCAGGGAGGCTGTGAGGCAGAGAGCCAGGGGAAGGGAGGTGCCGGAGACGTGGGGGTGTGACTGGAGAAGATGGGAGACGGCAAAGAGTTTTAAGCAGGAAAATGACCAAAAGATCTGTGTTCTAGAAAGATTACTGGCAGCTGTAAGGAGAAAGTAATGAGGGGTAAGTATGGCTTTGAGAGACCAGTTAGGCAGCTGCTGCAGACTCCCAGGAGCAGGTGGAGAGCCCGGCTCAGGTCACAGTGATGGAGTCAGAAGCAGGTGGGTGCCCGTACAGGCAGCTGCTTGGAAGATGGATTCAGCAGGACTTGGTGATTGGCCGGGAAGGAGGGTGGGAAAGAGGAAGGGGTGGATGGTGGGGCTATCTGCAGGGATGGGGGCTTAGGAGGGCAGGGGTCTTGAGAGTTAGAATCATGAGATGGTTCTAGCCACACTTGGTTTGAGGTGCCTGAGAGACACCTGGGTGCAGGCAAGTTAGGTGCCCAGGCCTGGGGCTCAGGAGGTGGGTGTGGGATGATGTAGGAATCATGAGCTAGAGATGAAAATTCAGCCATGGGGGAGGCTAGGGAGAGAACATGGGAAGAGAAGAGGGCCCAGGACAGGACGTCAATGACTACTGTAAGGAGGAGCTGCCAAGGACACCAAGAAGTTGGTGATAGGACAGTGGGGGTCAGTCAAGTCCGGGAATCAGGAAGGCCCTTGGAGGGTGCGATCTGCAGTCGTGAGGATTCGAAAGCCCAGGCAAGTTGACTGCAAAGTGCAGGCTGCGTTTAGCAAAATGGAGGTCCCTGGGGCCTTGAGCAGGAGCGGGTCGGGTGGAAGGTGGCGGGGAGGGGAGGAGGAGCAGGGGTGGGGGCGGGCAGAGACAGCCTCGTGGGAGGTGAAGCCCAGGAGATGGGACTTGGAGATAACAGGTTACTGCCAGGAACTGGGGCTGAAGGAGAAGGAAAGGAATGGGGCCGAGTTCAGTTGAAGAGAACAGAAAAGGGTTGATTTGTCTGCTTGTTTACTTTTAGGATGGGAGGAACTGGGCGTGTTTAAGGAGAGGAAGCCAGTCAGGAGGGAGAGATTCCGGTGTCTTCTCCAGTGTAGACCCTTGAGGCTAAGAACAACAAAGCATCCAGTAGAGCCCCAGGAGGACAGGAATTTGGCTTTTTAGCTGAGCAGTGAAAAGGCAAGCTGGCAATTGCCCTTTGGGTCTGCCAGGGAAGGTCAGAGAAAGGCCTCCCCAGGGATGGAGAGGGAAAGGAAGTGAGGGGGAGAAACAACAGCAGAGAGACAGACAAGCCTTGGCTGGAAGCGGGAGGGAGAAGCACCCTCTGAAGGTACCGAGGGGGGATTAGAAGGGGAAGTTAGCAGTGGGAACAAATAATAGAGATTCTTATATATAGCCAAGGTCTGCTCTCTGTGTACTCTGAGACTCTCATGCTTAAGGGCTGGTGTTTGAACTTGGCTTCTAGGAGAGGCAGCTAGGTGGGGAAGAATTCTGGCTGCAGAGGCAGGAGATCAGGCTTCTGGTCTAGCTCTGCCGCTAACCCGCTCTGGAGCCCTGGGCCACAGTATCCCACATTTCAGTTGGGCTGGAGGTGAGTGTTTCTAATACTTTCATGGGATCTTGTGAGCTGGCAACCTTGTTACATGGCTGGTGGCCTGGTGCTCCAGAAAGTGTGTTTGCCTCACAGGACTGCATGAAGTAATAACAGTGTCAACAGTGATAATAATAGCGGAAGTGTACAGAGTGGCATCTCTGTAATCTGCACTGTGCCAAGAGGTTCGAATCCTGTGGAAGGATCACCCTCCCCATTTTACAGAAGTGAAAACGGAGGCACATCCTAAGGTCACACTGCCAGGTAGTAGCAGGGTTGGGATTTCCTCTGTGCTGAAGCTCCTTTGACTGGGGCAGACACATGGTCCCCTGACCTTCAGGGGAAGGCACCCACAGGCTGTGCTCCCTGCCAAGCCAAAGCAGCACTGCGATAAGCAGCCAGCTAGGAGGCTGTCCCAAGATAGAGGGTCCAGTGCTGGGGCAGAGGGGGAACAGGGGCGTTGAAGTCCAAGGTTAGATCATAGAGATGCTGAATGCCAAGGTGAAGGGTGTGAACGGGACTGTACGGAAGGTTTGGGAAGAAGGATCAGCAAACCAATGGCAGGAGCCACTTCAGACAGGTGGGACCATGCTGGAGTTCAGCAAAGAAGGAAGGCAAGCAGGAAACCCGGAGGGAATCTGGCCGAGTCTGCATGGCGGAAGGGGCAGAGGGACTGGCCTCAGGGAGGCATCGGCCTCTTCTAGTCCAAGGCTGGGCTGCCCACTTCCTTGGGAAGGGGCAGAAAATCTGAGCAGGCCAGCTCCGAGCCCATCAGAGAGTTGGGTTGGGACATGCCTGGGGGTGTCTGCCTCTGGGGTTCTGTCGTCTGTTTATTAACCGCTCTCCTGCCTCTGGCTGCGGTGGTGAGCTTGCGAAAGCTCTAACCTGCAGCTGTCTTGGCCTCACTGTGTCTCTCAGGTTGCCAGAGTAGCCCAGTGGGTTACCTGGCCTCCTCTCCTTCTGCCGGGTCTCCGCTCCCTGCTACCCGCCCTGCAGGGACTGGGGCCACTCGGATCCCAGTGGAGGCTTGTCTCAGCCTCAGCCTCCCTGCAGCCCCTTCATGCCACATCTGTGTGTGCCCTGCCACCAGCCTTGTGTGCTGTGCCTGAAGGAGTCCCCAGCCTCACTTCACACTCTAGTGGTTGTCTTTCCAAGCACGTTCACATCTATTATCCAATTTAATGCTCCTCCAACCTTGTGAGATCAGCAGCTGAGCGGTAAGCCACCGGATCCAGGTCCCACAGCTGGTTGTAAAGCGGGAGCAGAGGCAGGAGCTCCTCCTGGTTAAGTGCCACATTGGAAAAAGGCCTGAGTGACAACTCCAGATTCCAACTCTGGCTCTGACGTTATTCCCCATGTGACCCTGAGTAAGCTCTTGCTCCCGTGTGGAAGGGGAGGGGGTGGACGAGGTGATCTTTACAGGCTTCCCAACTCTGAAAGCCTTGGAAAGATTGAGCCAGATCCTTTATTCAGCAAACATGTCTTGTTTCTTCCAGTGAGGCCAGCCTGTGCTGGAGCTGGAACCACTGTAGCAGGCGCACCTTCCAGGTAGGGGTAACCCTAGTGAAAGGCCTGGTCCGCAGAGGAAAGGGCTGGCCACAGTCAAAGGGCACATTCTAAAAGGCCCTTGAAAATCATCACAGAGACTGCCAAGCCCCTGTCACGGGCTCTTTCTGTCCTCCCCAATTGTCTCACACCCACCCTGTCCTGAGCCTCTCTTTCACCCCCACCCCCACCATCACATAAAACCACTCTCCACCCCTAGCCTGGAGGTGCTTCTGCTTACATGGTGCCATTATTCTTGGCCGGAAACTCACTTAATCCTCCCAACAGCCACCCTATGCCACGGACATTATTATCTGTACTTACAGATGAGGAACCAAGGCCTAGAGAAGCTAGGTGACTCACCCAGCTGTTCCCAGTCAGAAGTGGCAGTGCTGGGGTGGGGTCCCAGTGCCTGAGTTCAAACCCAAGCTCTCCTGCTCACCAATTTCGTGGTCCTGAGCAGAGGACCCCGTCACCCTCTCTGAGTTTTGAATTCTTTCTTCATAGAACATATCTCCCCATTTCTACTTTGGGGACGGCTGTGAACAGGCCCATGTCCATCCCTATCGGTGTGTTCTCAGCAAATCACTCACCCTCTCTGAACTTAGAGCCTTTGTCTAGAAATGGGGAAAGCAACACCCACTTCACAGGGTTGGTGTGGGAATTGTAAGAGAGTATCGAGAAAGAACTAGGGCTCAATAAACCCTAATTTCTCTGAAGCTGCCTTATCGTAAAGTGAATAGGGCCCTGTGGTTGGACTGGCAGGTTGCTTCTGATTATCCACCATATTGTAAACATGGCTGCAGGGAACATCTTTTTGGCTCTCTTGGATTCGTTCCTACGGATAAAGTCCTGGGGATTGATTGTAGCCCAGGGCAAAGGTCATGGACACTTATTCAAGTTGGCAGCTTTTTGTTTTGAGCAGGATTCTGGAGTCAGCTAGACCTGCATGTGAATCCTCATTGGCCAATTTCATAGTCACTAGCCTTGGGCAAGTGTTGCACCTCTGCTAAGCCTCAGATTTCTTATCTGTAAATCCGGGGTAATAATATACCTAACTTAAGGGATGATTGCCTGACATGAAGAAAGTGCTCATAAACCCTGCCTTTTATGACGGTCCCCACTTGCTCTGATCAGCCGTCCTTAGTTAATCAATAGGGAAGCCAAGGTCGAGTGAGGGGAGTAGTTGCCTACCAAGGTCACAGTCTGGGTGCAGCTGGTGGCACAGGTATATCTGGGGCCAATTTCAGCATCTTCTTTGCAGACCCTCTCAGACTCAAGCCAGAGCTGGAATTGAAATGGTGCAGAGGCTATGGTGGCCCGAGACCTCATCCAGGTAGCAGAGGTAAAGTTCCAAATTGCTCTCTGTGTCCTGAACAATGCCCTCCATGCTTTTGCATCTGTTGTTTGCTGCTAGAATGTTCTCCCTGATCAACTCATTAAACAGCATGACCTTCTTACCCACTGGACTATGATGGGGGCTCTGCCTTCATCTCTGTCTGCTGATTGAATAGAATGAACTTGGGGAATTTCCAAGCTGATCTGGATCAGTTTCATGTTTTCTTTTTTTTCTTTTCTTTTTTTGTTTTTGAGACAGAGTCTTGCTTCGTTGCCAGGCTGGAGTGCAGTGGCATGATCTCGGCTCACTACAACCTCTGCCTCCCAGGTTCAAGCAATTCTCCTGCCTCAGCCTCCCGAGCAGCTGGGACTACAGGCGCACGCCACCAGGCCCAGCTAATTTTTGTATTTTTAGTAGAGACGGGGTTTCACCATGTTGGCCAGGATGGTCTCGATCTCTTGACCTCGTGATACGCCTGCCTCGGCCTCCCAAAGTGCTGAGATTACAGGCGTGAGCCACCGCGCTTGGCAGTTTCATGTTTTCTAATGGAGAAGTGGACACCTTGCCCAAGGATGCGTGGTCTATCTGCAAATCCATTTCTTGTATGTCTACTAAGTATTTTGGCTGGGTTCAGTGCTCAGCCAGGAAGGGTCAAGGGATGGCAGAAAACACAGGTTTGGGGATCGAAAGACTTCAAGTCCACTCTCTATCTTTCCTTCGCTGGGACCCTGGGCTTGCTTTGGCTCTGTGGGTCTCAGTTCTTCCACCTCTAAAATGGAGGTGATAAGCTCACCCCGCTCTGGAGGCTGGTGTGAGTAGGAGTTGGAGATGCTGTGCCAATGTTATACCCCAGCGTCATGTGGTGATGGCCCCAGCTGGGAGGAGGGCTCCCAGGAGACAGACAGCAGTGTCAGGCCTGGAGTCAGGCAGGCCTGGGACCAAAGCCCAGATCCTTCCCCTACAGCTGTGTGGCCCTGACTGAGTCACCTCCCTCCTCTGAGTTCAGTTCCTCCTCTGTGAAGTCATCTTCTCAAAGAGGCCTTCTTTGGCCCCCTCCCACCCTTTGGTTCTTCCATACCTCTGACCACAGCTCACAGTTCTCTCATTTGTTCCTTTTTTGTCTGTGTCTTGCCTCCAGAATATGCACTCCAGGAGAGCAGGGATATTTGTTTTGTTCTCTGCTCTATCCCCAGGACCTAGCACAGGACTGGCAGGTAATAGGCACTCAATGATATCTGTTGAATGAGTGAATGGGTGAATATGTGAATGCATTGGAGTTAGTACTTCGGACCTCCCAAGGGCGTTTAGAGATGAAGGGCAAGATGCGGAATGCAACCGGCCCAGCACATCATAGGCTCAGGCTCGCTCAGTGAGGGTGAAGCTGCTGTTACCATCCTGAGGGAAAACTTTGCAGCTGCGTCCCAGGAAACTGGGCCCAGGGTCAGGGGTGAGAGAGCTCAGCAGCTCCCACAGTGTAGCTTCCACTTCCTGGCTGGGGCTGAGCCCTCTAATTGCTCCCGTCTCCTTGGCAGCCTGTGCAGCCGTCTAATGAGTTTGCACCCAGCTGGCCCCTGGGCTTGGCCACGCAGCCTAGGCCTGCCTGCCCAACTGCAGGCAGACAAAGGCCCTCTGTCCCTGGGATCTGCTTCCTGCCCGCCCACTGCATCCCTGACAAACCGAGGTTCCCAGCTGCCAAGCTCTGCTTCTGCAGTGAAGGAGCCCAAGACGCCCATGTGGGCCAGTGGGATGGAGCAATGAAGAGGGCATTTGCCATGGAGGGTGGAGCCCTGGGTCTACATCCCTGCTCTTCCCCAGCTGAGAGGTGCTAGGGGAGGCCATGGGATGTCATGGCCAAGAGCCCTACAGACAGGTTTGGAATCACACCTCCATCACCTCTAGCTGTGTGACTTGGGCAAGTCCCAGACTGTTCTAATCCTGTTTCCTCACCCATCAGGCAGGGGTAGATTACAGGAGCTCATTCGTGTGAAGCTTTCAGCATAGCTCTTGGAACATGGAAGAGCAACTGTAATTATGGGGGACCCTTTTTGATCCTGGATCCTCGGTCTGCTCATGTTTTGGATCAGGACTTCTCAACCTTGGCACTATTGCCATTGGGGCTGGATGATTCTGTGGTGGGGGCTGTCCTGTGCATTCCAGGGTGTTTAGTAGCATCCCTGGCATCAGTCCACCCAGTTTCAAGGTTTCCGTTACTCTCTGAAATTCCCTGGTTTGCTTTAGGAACCCGATTCTTCTCCATGGTCTGAATCATTGCAAAATAACTTGTAAGTATTCCTTCCCCACAAAATAATCTCTCCAGTCTAGAGGCTCCAAATGCCCCAGGCTGGTCACAGTGAGCACTAGACCAGGAGGATGATGGCGGCGCCTTCAAATGCAAGAGCTGTAGCAGGATCCAGGCCTGAGTACCCTGGAACCTCCTTGAAATGTTCCCCATGATACTTCTTTGGAGCCTCCTATCTTCCTTCGGGAACACACATGGCCACGAACCCATTGTCCTTGTGCCCCACTCTGCTCTACATCCTGCTGCGGTCTTCATCTCAGACTCTGCCAGAGGACCCTGGGCCCAGCATTCACTACTAGCCCCCATCTCCCTAGACATCCTTTTCCACCACACCGCGCCCTGCAGTTGCTGAGCTCTCTTTGCACCCTCCATCTGCAGTGCCTTTGCTGATGCTGTCCTTTCTGCTCCTAGAGCCCTCTCTCCACCCCTCCCCTCCCCTCCCTCTAGCCCTAGGTCTCAGGTTGCCTCCTCCTGAAGTTATCCCAATTCCTCCATCAGAACAGCTCTGCCTGCCCAAGGCACCGGAGCCAACCCTGAGCTCACCACTCGGCTGGAACACATGTCTGCCCGGCATGCCATCCAGTTTATTTATGAGGCTGTCTGTCTGCCCCCAGTCCTAGGAGCCCCAGGGCAGGGCCCTGTCTGATTCATTGCCAGGCGCAAGGTCTGGCCAGCATCAGGGAGCATGTGTTGAGCAGTAGCAGCGAAAGCTGTCTCTGGGAGGAGGCATCATGGGGCTGGCTGGCATGGAGCACAGGCCCAGGGCTGTTGGGTGGCGGGGCCAGGCCAATGCCAGTGCTGCTGGAGAAGGCTGAGGGCCCTTCTTCCCAGGATCCCTCACCATGCCCTCCCTCCTTCTCCCCTCCGTCACTGACTCATTCACTCAGCAACTTCTCTCGCTCATTCATGCATCTGCCTGCTCCTTCACAGACTCATTCACTAATGCGGGAGCTCATCTATTCTTTCACTTGTGTGTTTGTTCATTCATTCATTCATTCATCCATTTCTTCACTCACTCCTCTATTCATCCAACACACTTTCCTGGGCTCTGATATTACACCCAGTCCTGCCCTCTATAGAAACCTTGAAGACCCAGCACTAAAAGTCTTTTCTTCCAGAGTGGTGGTGATGGGGGGTACAGACGTTTAAATGAGTAACTGCAGTCAGAGTGAGAGGGGCTATGATTGAGAAATATGTGATGTGACAGTGGAGGAATCTACACAGGCTTCATGGAGGAGGTGGCATTTGCATAGGGCCTGGGAGATTAAGAAGTCCCACGAAAGGCTTGGAAAGGCTGAGCTCTGAGCTCAGGGATCAGGAGGAGAAGGAGAGATGGGAAGAGATGCTTTCTAAAGGACTTAGGGACTGCTTGGCTGGGTGCCTGGGAAGAGAGAGGAAGGGACAAGAGCTGTGTTCAGCCCTCATCCTCCATCCAGAAACCCCGGGTGCACAAATACATATTCAGTGCCTGCTGTGTTCCAGAGAGTGGCGGGGGATACAACACCACAGGCAAAGCCCTGTCTTCAAAGAGCTTACAGTTGAGTGTGGGAGGCAGAAAACTGAGATAACTAATAAAGTATGCAATTCAAGGTGGCCCTAAGTTCTTAAGAGCCGGAGAGCAGGATGGCTTTTTAAGTAGCTTGTTCATGGAGGGCCTCCTGAAGAGGCAATGCTTATGAGCAATGCGGTGTCTGGTGAGGGTGTCCAAGCAGTTTTCTGCTGGGAATGTCGCCTGTTTGCCAATTCAGTATCATATCAGCAGCCAGCATCGGGCTGAGCACGAAGCAGCTGTGCAAGCCCTGGCAGCCCTGGCTGTGCTTTCCTCTGGGTCTCTGCCTGCCTACCCCACTGGGCTGCCACAGGGCAGGGATGGAGTCTTCATCTCTGAACACTGACGCTCAGCACAGGGCCTGACACATGTGGCCTCCCTGAGGACCAGGAAGCAACACAGGGGTCCAGAAGGCACTGTAGACCCTGGGCAGTTGCTGCCCATCCAGGCAGGTGTCAGGGTTGGATGGGGAGGCAAAGGGGGTCCAGAGGGTTCTGGGTGCCCCAGGGGATGGGCCATCTTGCAGCAGGAGCCCAGCCTTGCACCAGGGAGGGGAGTATGGGGGAAACGGGGCAGAATAGTCCACCCCTTCTTCAGGCCAGGCCTTCCAGATCCATTCCCACTCCCAGGAAGAGCATCACAGGCAGCCTTGAGGTCCCCCATTTCAGCCTCTCTGAGAGTGGAGGTTCTGGAAGTGGGGCCTTTGAGGTACCTTCTGAGGATCACACTGAGGCTTTTTCTGCTCCTGGAACCAATGGCTCTAGAGAGGGACAAAGTCCAGGGACCAAGCCTAGAACTAGGCCCAGGGAGGAGATGGAGTTGGACAGGGGTGAGTAGATCCTGGGAGCCCATCTCTCCTTAGCTCTTAATGTCTTTCTTCCTCCCCTTCCCCAAGCTCTGGGCCTAGGCTCTCTGGCTCTTACTTGCGGGTACGGCTCAGCCCTGGGCTTTCTCCTGGCTAGCGGCAGAGGCTCCTTCCACCCACCCTGGGGCTCCTGGGCTCACCCAGCCTTAGGGAGTGTCAAAGACAGTCCTGCCAGCACTGCTTAGGACTAATCTGAGAGTAGAACCCTGAAGCCATGGCGTTAGGGAGAGACAGCGACGCTGAGGCCGAGCAGAGTGCACAGGGTTCTGGGCTCTGGGGTGTGGCCTTGGGTCCCCAGCACCTGCAGACCCTTCCAGAGGTGCTGAGGGGCCTCAGCTCTGACCAAGGAGAGCACCGGGCACTGGAGAGCATAAGCACCACTCCTGTAGGAGGAGGGTAAGCAGAGCTTGGAAACTTGTGAGGACACTCAGACTTCAGACAGGTGGGGTGCCTTCAGCCTTGAGACTTGGGGATGGGAGAGGAGGAGGAGCCAAGCCTCGGACCCCAGGGAAAAACTCGAAAGTCCTGCACACCCCCATGTGCAAAGCTTGCGCCGAGGCTTTCCTGCGGCAGGGAGCGCCTACTCTTCTGGACCAGCTAGGATCAGGCCATTGTAAATTGTTGAAAATCTGTGTCTAAATTTTAAAGAAATGTTGTTGCTTCTTGAGTCATTTCTTGTCTAGCAGATAGACTTCCTGCAGAGCAAACACCAAGGGAACTCAGGATGTCTTGGATTACTTTTTAATCCTCAGGATTTTAATTACAAATGTAATTAAAACTTACTCTAAACATTCAAACGTTTCAGTCATACACGACCTAGAAGGGGAAATCTCTACCCCTGCTCCCCCCACAAATTATCTTCCCCAGAGATGACTACTGTTAGCAGTTCAGAAGTTCTCCCAGATTTTTGTCTGAATGTTAGTGTTTCACGGATAATTGCTTTGACATAGCAATGTGTATTTCCTCCCATAGTTCTTATATGAGATTTTCCTCCTATTCAGCCAGAAGCATCCAATCCGTGTGCTTCAGAGAGGATTAAAATAGACAGCAATATAAAGAGGAATAAGGAACAAGGCTTAGTTAAAAACAGGATTCAAAAGAGAACCTCTAAGTCTACATGAGACAAAAGTCTTAAAGGCTGGCTTTGTTGATTAACGTATTGGTTAGGATGCTTTGGCTGCGGGTAACAGTAAGTACAACACAAACCTGATGAACAATGAGATACATTGACTCAGGTCCCCAGACTCCAGAGACACACTGGGCTTCAGGGCTGGCTTAATCCAGCGACACTGGCGCATCTCTCTAAAGCTCTCTTGGCTGTAGCTTACTCTGTCTAATGGCTTAATCTGTGGGATGGCATCCCTCAGAATTACCACATGACTGGACACTACACTTTCCCCCAGGCTCCCAGCAAGTCTCCCCTTGATCATGGCTAGGGTCACATGCCCATTCCTGGGGCCAAGAGTGTGCCCTGCTTGGAGGCTTAGGCCTGAGTTTCTAGACCAATCACCATGGCAGATGTGGTGGGATTTCATGACACTAGTTAAAGCTCCCCTGGAACCGAATGTGGGGTCAGCTTCCCCTGAAGCTCATCGATGATCTGAGGCTGGTCTGGATTCCAGATTGAAAACTGGGGCATATTCAAGAAGAAGGACAGGGAAGTTGAAGAAGATAGAGTCAACATCATCTGTAAGAGAGAGAGAAAGAAGATCTCTGTTCTCAAAGCTTCCCTGTAGATAGTCACAGCAGATCTTGGAGGACAGGACATGGAGTTTTACCCTAAGCCACAGGTAGAGAGAATTTAAGATGTGATGTAAGGGAAGTCCCTACCAGCTCAGGAGGATGTAGGGAGTCCTCCCACTTCTCAGAGGAGCCATCAAGGAGTTGGAAAAGCAGATATGGACGAGGCAAAAGTGAGGTGAAGCTGTTGCCTGGAGACCCAGTGGCCCATCCCTGCCTCTGAGCTCCAGCCAGGGTAGGGATTGTGGGGAGATAGAAAGCCCAGATGGGGGCTTCTGTCCACTTCTAGAACTCTAGAACTCTGTAGAGCCCTGTCTGGAAGGTTGCTTGGCCCATGACCGCAGGAGACTAGAAAGGGCAGCACGGCTTGTGTATCCATTTCCTGAGGGCTGCCGTGGTGAATGACCACAACCTTGGTGGTCCGAGACCCAGGTGTCGGCAGGGTTGTGCTCTCTTTGAAGGCTCTGGAGGACAGTCTGTTCCCTGCCTCTCCCAGCTTCTCTGGCTGTCCTCATGGCTGTATCACAGATTGATCTGAGCAAACCACAGATTAACTCAGGTCTCCGCCTCCATGTCATCTCCTCCACTGTGCCAGTCTCCCTCTCACTTTCCCTTCTAAGGGCTCTTTTCAATGGATTTCAGGCTCACCTGGATAATTCAAAATAAGCTCATCTTGAGAGCCTTCATCACATGTGCAGAGACCCTTTTTCCAAATGACATTCACAGGTTCTAGGAGTTAGGAGGTGGGCATATCTTTTTGGGGACAACATTCAACCTCCTATGGGGTGTTTAGGCTGAGAGAAGACCAGAGATAGTGCCCCTAGACTGGCTTGTCTCCTGTATGGTGTGGTAGGGATGCCCCAAAGTCCAGCGTCTTGACAATAGGAGGACACAGAAGGCCACTGAAAGCTCTGGTGGGTTGCTTGTCTGTCAGGACCCTGGACAGGGGCATGACAACCCTGAGGTCCCAGCCTGCTCACAGCAGATTTGCCCTTGTGGCTCCTGATCAGCCCAGCTGTGCTGGGGCTCCCACCGGTCCTTGCCCAAGTCAGGACAGACTCCAGGTTCCACTTGCTGCACTGGTGACAGCAGCTAGGACTGAAACCGACAAGATGACATGCTGCAGCAGGAGGGTGACATGAGGCCTGGAGACCCTTGCCCTGATGCCATGAGGACACCCAAGTTTCCAGCGTGCAGACCCCATCTCGGGAGGGGAACTCCTTGTGGAGAGGAAGCAGCTCTGATAGGAACTGACGTTTACATCAACTGAGTCTTTCTCCCAAAGAGAACGAGTTACCTTTCATCGGTCAGTTTATTTTTATTTTTTGAGACAGGGTCTTAAGTGCCCAGGCTGGAGTGCAGTGGTGTGATCTCAGCTCTCTGCAGCCTCAGCCTCCTGGGCTCAAGCAATCCTCCAGCCTCAGCCTCCCAAGTAGCTGGGACTACAGATGCATGTCACTATGCCTAGCTAAACTGTTTTTGTATTTTTTTTTTTTTGAGACAGAGTCTCATTCTGTTGCCAGGTTGGAGTGCAGTGGCACGATCTCTGTTCACTGCAACCTCCGCCTCCTGAGTTCAAGTGATTCTCCTGCCTCAGCCTCCTGAGTAGCTGGGACTACAGGCACATGCCACCATACCCAACTAATTTTTGTGTTTTTAGTAGAGGCGGGGCTTCACCACGTTGGCCAGGATGGGCTCAATCTCTTGACTTCGTGATCTGCCCACCTCAGCCTCCCAAAGTGCTGGGATTACAGGCGTAAGCCACCATGCCTGGCCTTCTTTTTGTATTTTTTTGGAGAGACGGGTCTTGCTATGTTGCCCAGGTTGGTCTTGAACTCCTGAGCTCAAGCGATCCACCTGCCTCAGCCTCCCAAAGTGCTGGGATTACAGATGTGAGCCAATGTGCCCAGCCTTCATGGATAAGTTTATTTTTCCTTTTGTTCCAAGTATATAAATGGTAAGTCTTCTGCAAATAATAGGGCCTCCAGGTTTTACTTGCAAAAACAGGCCCATGCTATACACATCATTCTGCAAATTGCTGAATACACTTCATATATTATAGACATATTTCTGTGACAGTATATTTTGGAGCTACCTTATTTTTTTAAATCTACATATTTGTGGATTTATATAATTTGTTTAACAAAACCCTTGTTGTTATTATTATTATTATTATTATTATTATTAGAGATGAGGTCTCACTCTCTTGCCCAGGCCAGAGTGCAGTGTCACAATCATAGCTCACTGCAACCTTGAACTCCTGGACTCAAGCAGTCCTCCCACCTCAGCCTCCTGAGTAGCTAGGACTACAGGTGTGCACCTCCACATTCAGCTAATTAAGTAAAAGGTTTTTTTCACAGAGACAGGATCTCACTATGTTGCCCAGGTGGTCTCCAACTCCTGGGCTCAAGCCGTCCGTCTGCCTCATCCTCCCAAAGTGCTGGGATGACAGGCATGAACCATCGCATCTAGCCAACCAAAACTTTATTGATGAACATTCAGGTTGTTGGTTGAATTTAATTGAATTAACAAGTGAATCAGCTAAACAATGTGCAATGATGCCTGTTTATGCTGAGGTTGCAAAAATGCAATATTTCTTTCCCTTTCTCCTAAATCTATATAGCTCTGACCCTGCATTTCAAGTGGAAAAGTAATTAAATGACTCCAGAATTGTTGGTCAGAAAAATGCATTACAGCCCTTTCCACCTTCCAAAACACTCCAGAAAGTGCAGTTGAGGGTAGCTTGCCAAGACTTGGCTCTTCTGGTGTGAGTGACATTCTGGACTCTTGAACATAAACTGTTGGCAGTGTTAGCTTGCTTTGCATTAGCCAATTGTCACTTCTCAAAGAAGGGCAGCAGGATGTGGATCTTTGCCTCATTACCCCATTCTGGTCACAGTGGCCTCTGTAAAAGGAACTCCCTGCAATCTTGTGTATCTCTGGGATGTAAAGGTGCAGACAGGGCTTGGCTGTGTTCTCACCTACTGTTTCAATCGGCACCCTTTAGACTGCAAGTGACAGAAACGCTGATCAAACATAAACAGAGCAGGATGTACATTGGCTTATGTAAACAAGAAGTCCAAGGAGTTTCAGTCATGGCTGCATATGGGTGTTTAATTGATGTCATTAAAACTCTCTCTTTCCAGCTCTCATTTTATGCCTGCCTGTTTTTGACTTTTTTTTTTTTCCCCTGGGCAGATCTTTTTCTTGTGATGCGAGATGTCCACCAGCTGCTATAAACTCATCCTTACAGCTCACAATCTAAAAAGAAGAAATACTAGACAGTGCTAGCAGAAGTCTCAGGGAAGACTCCTGTTGGCCTGGCTTGGGTCATGTGTTTATCCTTGAGCCAATAACTGTGCTCAGGGGATGCGTGCTCCAATGGTCAGGCATGGCTCAAGAGTTCCCCCTGCCTGGCTGTGTGAGAAGACTGCCCCAGTGTCCCACTGAGCCACACACATGAACAGAGCAGGATTTTTTTTTTTGGCAGGGTGTCACTCTGTCACCCATGCTGGAGTGCAGTGGTGTGATCACAGCTCACTGCAGCCTCAACCCCCAGGGCTCAGGGGATCCTCCTGCCTTAGTCTCCCAAGTAGTGGAACCACAGGCCTGTGCCTCCACACCCAGCTATTTTATTTTTTGTTTGTAGAGATGGGGGTCTCCCTGTGTTGCCCAGACTGGTCTGGAGCTCCTGGGTTCAAGTAATCCTCCTGCCTTGGCCTCCCAAAGTGTTGGGATTATAGTCATGAGCCACTGCACTTGGCCCAGAGCAGGATTAATGGGGGAGGAAGACATGGCTTATCAAAGAAACCAAGTGCCCACTGTGCCGGCCCGCCGTCAGTTTCTGGCAGGACCACACCTCTGTCTACGGAGAAGTGCTTGTTATTTGGATATAGAGTTGGATATGGCTTGGCTCCAAACCCATAGCTATCCAGAGCAGTTTGACCCTGCTCAGACCTGTCTTAAGTTCCCACTTCTCAATCTCCCTCAGGCCAAAACAGTGGTGGTAGTGGGGGTGAAGGTAGCCCCTCCAAGCCCATACTCCTGGGCCCAGCTATTCCTCTGCCTTCCCTGTGCAGGCTCTATGACAGCGCAGAGGTAACTGTCCTAACCTGCTAGAAGACCCTGGAGGAGAAGCATAGTCAGAATTCAGGTGGCTGAGGTTGGACACCAAGTGGCTGCTTTTTACCTACCTTGGCTCAGTCCTCTATTGAGGCCAACTCTTGAGGTCAGCGCCTGACCCCCGGACATCCAGGCTGTGGCCTGGCCTCTGAGGGAGAGAGCAGCATCTGCCGCCCTGGGATTCCTGGCCTCTTTGTTTTTGCCCTCGGGCCTGGACAGGGGGCCTAGCTTGAATCCTCTCTGCTGGGGGGGTATCTGTGTCTCCCGGGTACAGGAGACATTTTCGGATTTGGGGGTGCCTGCTGTATCAGAAGCTGAAGTGGAGACAGAGGAGGGGAGGGGGGCAGGAGGGGGTCCCGGGAAGACAATGTTCTGGGATGTCTTAGGGATAGGCCGGCTTGGGCTTCTGAGCAGCTAGGTACATAGATGGGGCACCCTCTCCACAGCCTACCAAGGGGCACCCTTCCCATCTAATCTTCAAGGAGGTCTCTGATTCCCCTTCCAGGTTGAAGTCAGAGGACCTCAGTCTCCCCCTCTGGCTGGGGCATGCAATTGCTGTGAGGCTCCAGGACCTTCTTCAGGGAGGAGGATCAGCTTGGAGTCTCTTTAACCTCCTGGCCCAGCTCCTGGCATACCTGAGGCCAAAGGTGTCCAGAGCAGGACTGATAACGGCAGGTCCAGCCCCAGCTGCCCCATGGGCCAGGTGCAGGAAGAAAGGCAGTGGGTGAGCCTCAGGTCAGGGCCAGGCCAGGAAGGGGAAAGGCTGGAATGGACAGGGCATGACCCAGGCTGGGTGGTGGCTGGGGCTGAGAGGCCCAGGGTTTCCTGGCTGGGGGCTGAATGGTTCTGGGAACTGTGTACCTGCCCAAGCACAGCCTGGCTTCCTCAGTGTCTGCCTGCTCTTCTCTGGGCCTTCTTCTGTCAACTGGGAATCAGAGTTGCTTCCTCGCCTGACTGAGGATTAAAAGAGATTGTAGATGTTTATTTGGGGCCAGGAGGGCACTGGCTGCCCATTTCACCACCAAGGAAGCTGAAGCTCAGAGAGGTTAAGGGGCTTCTCTGAGTTACACAGAATTTCAACCCAAGTCCATCTGGCTGTGGTATAAAGACTCTGATTTTCTAACTTCCTGAGACTGCCTTGGAGCTGACATGGTTGATTTGAGGGGTCTAAGGAAGGTCAACTGCCAAAGTCAAGCTGTGTCTCTTCCAGTGCTCGAGTTTCCACCATGAAAGCTTCATTTTTCTGAGTTAATTAATGCCCCTTCCAAAAGCATGTAGGGATGAGGGGAAAGATCTCTTGTCCAAGTACTAGCCAGATTGGACCCTGCTTAGCTTCCGAGAATGGATGAGATCAGGCGTGTTTAGGGTGGTATGGTGACAATATTGGGGAAGATCTAACATGTGCAAATGACTCTGGTAGAAATGAAGAAAGTGAGCTCTTGAAGGGGTGCTGAGATCACTTCATTCACTTTCTCACCCCATCCCAGGCCCTGTACCCAGAGAAGGGCACTGAGTTGCTCATACTCACATCCAAGGTCTTACCCCAGGCAGCCTCCCTGCTCTGCCTGGAAGGACCCAGGCCAAAGGGGGCTGAGCCAGAGAGGGCCTGCTGAAGCCCAGGACTTTTCAGGTGGGGATCTGCCCTGGACCTACAGGGCATAGGTGCCTGGGGCGCACTTCTGAAGAAGGGAGGGAGACATAGGTGCAGTCTCAAGCCTGAGATAAGCCCTGCCTCCCATTGGATGCCTGGCTCATGCCCATTGCTCATGCCCACAGCTCATGCCCATCCCCTCCCTCCCTCCCTCTCTCCCTTGCAGTTCCACACCCCAACCTGACACTATGCACAGCCCGGGGCTGCAGCTGGGCTGGCCTCGCACCTGCCAGCACTCTTCAGGATTCCCTGGACCTCCACTGAGCTGCTTCAGACCCTAACCAAGTCCCATGTCCTCTCTGAGAGACAGGGGCCCTTTTGGACCATGGTTTTCTTGGCAGCTCAGGCACACATAGTCTCTGCACCTGCTGCTCCTCTGTCTTGGATT
This sequence comes from Cheracebus regulus, assembly GCA_963574635.1. NCBI lineage: Eukaryota > Metazoa > Chordata > Mammalia > Primates > Pitheciidae > Cheracebus > Cheracebus regulus. The sequence continues at coordinate 121,456 of CAUYQU010012234.1, forward strand.
GGAGGTCCCTGGAAATAGACCAGAACCTGGAATTGAGGGCAAGGAGTTCATTTGCAAGGAAGCCATTGATTCCAGGAAGCCATGAGGGATGTGGGAAGTGAGACAGGGAAGGAAGCCAGTACAGGCAAGTTCGTGAGCAGCTGGCAGCCAACTGGGGCCTGTTCACTGGGGACCTCTGGAAGACAGGAGACTGCAGAGCAAGGTTCAGAGCTGTCCCTCCTGGGGAGGGAGGAAGCTGGGGCGTTTATCCACCAACCCAGATCACTTATCCATCACCAAGGGCGCTCCCGAGTCCACAAATTCTGACCTCTGAGAGCTTGTCAGGAGCCCCTGGGGCAGAATCACAGATACCTGCTTAGTGCCAAGGACATGAGAGTGAGACTCCATAAAGGAGGGGGAGAGCCAGCGATGGAGAGAACCTGGAGAAGGCCTTGGAGAGCCTGAATCTCAGGCAGCTGCTGACTCATCTTCTCTGAGGGTCAGCTTCTAGAAAATGACAGTGCAATACTGCTTTCCTGCAGGTGCTGGGTAAAGATCAAAAGCGATACGGCCTGTAAACAGCCTGGGCGCTGCTAGCATAGGAGAAGGTTGATAAATGACACTCTCTGCCTTCTTCAGGGACAAGGGCCAGCCTGACTCACCTGGTCTGTGGGCACCCAACAACCTGCTGTTTGTAGCAAACATTGCTGTCCACAGAGCCCTCACCCTCCCTTCCTTTCTCTTTTATTTTTCATTAACATCAAATAGTGACCGCTATCTAAGGCATGCCCGGCTGGAGTGGGCTGTGGAGGCCCAGGAGTGCCCCGAGCCTGTCCTTGCCCTCGAGAGTTCACAGTCCAATTGGGAAGTTAGACGAGTATGTGGCCAGCTGGTGACACAGGCGTGGGCTTTGACAGGTGAGTAGATGTTTGTGAGGGGCAAGGAGGCCGTGAAGGCAGGGCTGGGGTGGGTAGAAATGGAGTGGCTGGGGACAGAAGGAGGTGAGCAGAGGAAGGTGGGCAGATGGCGGCACTTGTGTTTAAGCCCCATGCAACAGAAACCCCACATGCTACAGATGGGGCAGCACCCACGTCTGGCCCAGTTGCTACCTGGGCAGGGCTGGCCTGTGGCCTCCTGATTCCCAGCCAGGCTTGCCTGATACATCCCTCTCCCACCCTCCCCTGAGCCACGCGAGGTGAAGATGGAACTGGGGGCTGGGCAGCCCAGGAAACTGAGGCAGGGCTTTCCGCCGTGGCTCCTCCCTCCTTTTCCCTGCCTGACCCCTGCAAGAGCTTATCCAGCACGCTTCTCCTGGAAGCCCTAGAGGCTGGGGGTGGGAAATCCTCCACTTTCATGCTTTCTATTCAAATGTCATCTGAATTTTGAGTCTACGATACAGACATGTTTGTTTTTAAAAGAAATAACAGTTGTAATGACTTACTAATTACTAAAATAATTAAGCTACATGTAAATAAAACAAGATGTTCAGAGTTTATATAGTGGTGTTGTTCCTCAGGGTGAGTAGAGGATGGGGTCCAGGCCAGGGTCAGATGGGGACTGGAGGATATGTCCTGTCTCACAGACCCTGCGGTGGCCTCTCGGGGGCATCCCCCACTCACCTGTGCAAATGCATGTTTGTGAGTATTCACGTCTGCTGAGAGCCACAGGGCAGTACTTCCATACGTAGTTAGGGCCACGCGTGTACTCAAGCACCTCTGGATCCACATGCTCTGGTGCACGCCCCAATGCACGCCACAATCAACACTTATATGTATGCCATGCATGTGCTCTTACACATACTCAGACACCCTCCCTCGTGGGTGTGTGTGTTCATGTCACTCACATGCACCCACACACCGGCAGTCATGGCCTTTCATGTGCATCCCACAGGTGCACATGCATCCTCATACACGCACACACATATGTGTAGCCACAGTTGGGGAAAGACACAGACATTGACAACATTCACATGTACATGTCAATATGGACACACATACATACAACAGGAACATACACGTATGTGGGTCATGCATGAGTACTCATCACATAAGATGCAACCCACGTGCCTGTAGACACGCAGAAAGATCCCCAGCTGCACGTACAGAAACTCATTCTACACACGGGCCACTCCTATGTGCATGTATGCTCACACATCAATGGCTTTTATGTACACATGTACCATCTCCTGTTAGCCAGCTGGGAAGCCAGCATGGAAAGTAGCAGGGAAGGAGCTTCAGATTTCTGGCCCTGAGGGGGCATGGGGGCACTCACTTCTTTGCCCTCTCTGCTCCTCCCCTTCCCTCATCTGCCATCTCCCAGGAGGAGCCCTCCTCCCACCCTGAGAGTACTTAATGTGTGTGGCATGTGAGGAGCCTTTAGAGGGGCAGATTCTGCACCTACTCCCTGAAAGGAATGTCTCCAGTCTTGCAGCTGAGGTGGGAACCTGGAGCCTGGAAGGAACAGGGGCCTGCCTGGGTCTACACAGCAAAGCCTAGGCAGAGAGGAGACTGAATTCCAGTCTTCGGCAAAGAGCCAGTTTGGACCACAGGCTGAGAGGCAACCCATGCTTCCTGCCTTCAAAACACCTGCAGGCTCAGATGCCTGAAGTCCCCTCATTGCACATGCTTTCACATGAAGATGTCTCCAAAAGGTCCCTGTTAAAGGCATGATTATTATGGGAGGTGGGTCAGCTGAGATGGAAGACAGGCCAGTGCCTCCTCCATGCCCAAGCTCCCCTGCTGGGCTTGTCCTGGAGGGAAGGACTGAGAGACTGAGCAGAACATCAGCCGTAGAGGGACAGACCTGCAGTGGAGCAGATCCTTGATACCAGCACTAGAAGACTAGAGGGATCCTCTGTACCAACTCAAGATGAAATGGGGCTCCATGCCCCACGCCTCCTCCTACCCGAATCCAACCAGGTCCATCTTTTACATGTCAGGTTCCATGTTAATAAATGTTTTCCTCATTAGACCAACAAATAAGAGGCTGATAAAATCCAGTGCTGGAAAGGATGAAGGGAAGTGGCTGTTCATCCCCAAGTGGCAGTAGGAGTGGAAACCAGAGCCCCATTTTTGGCAGAATATTTAATATGTGATGTCCTCTGACCCAGTGACTGACCTCTAACAATCTGCCCTTTCTGGACAAAGATGTTTAAACAGGTATTTACTGCAGCATGTTTGTAAAAACAGTAAGTGAAGGCCATCCAAATGGCATTAGTAGGCAAATAGTTAAAACAGACCACAGTTTGTGCACTGTGGACCACCATGGAGCTGTTAAGACAAACTCTGAGATGGAGCCATATGTACTGGGCTGAAACGAGTTCTGCGGTGTGAGGAAAGCAGGTTGCAGAAGCATAAGATTTGTGTTTTTATTTATGATTTTAAAACACCTCTAAAAAATTGGATATTAAATACATATCTGAATCCATAGAAAAGGGCTACATATTCCACTTTTGGGCTGACAAGGCAGGGAGACGTTCTTTTTAATCTAGATGTTCCTATATTCTTTGCATAGCTTTAGCAACGGCTTTTGTTCATATACTATATTACCTTTATGATTAATTAGAAAGTAGTCAGCTTTCTCGTCCCATTATTTAATTGATGGAGGCCCAGAGGAGGCAGAGACCTGCCCAAGGCCATGCTTTGGGTTGTGCTGACTAGGACCGCAGCTCAGACCTTGACCTCACCCAAAGATCTTCCTCTGCTGCCCCGTGGCAGGAGGTTGGGGCCCAGAGCGGAGTAGTCAGGGCTTCCTAGGTAGGAACTGGTGGAGGAATGAGGTCTGGGATGCAGGCCAGTGATGTTCAGTGGAGGGAGCAGGCCCACCTGCATGTGGAGAGATGTCTCCTTCCTAGGAGAGTCACTTGTGTGCTGAGATGGCAATTTCTGTTTTTTTTTTCTTTCTTTCTTTTTTTTTTTTTTATAGACAGGGTTTCACCATGTTGTTCAGGCTGGTCATGAACTCCTGACCTCAGGTGATCCACCCGCCTTGGCCTCCAAAGTGCTTGGATTACAGGCGTGAGCCACCACACCTGGCCTCCTGGGTTTTTTTTCTAGACAGAGTCTTATTCTGTCACCCAGGCTGGAGTGCAATGGGGCAATCTCAGCTCACTGCAACCTCTATCTCCCAGGTTCAAGTGATTCTCCTGCCTCAGCCTCCCGAGTAGCTGGGATTACAGGTACCCACCACCATGCCCGGCTAACTTTCGTATTTTTAGTAGAGACGGGGTTTCACCATGTTAGCCAGGCTGGTCTTGATCTCCTGACCTCATGATCCACCTGGATGGCAATTCTTTATCACTTGTCCTGACAACCTTGTCTTAGCTTAGGGTCCTGCCTGGTAGCCTCTGGTGCTGTCACTTGTAGAAATGTTGTGGAGAAGTGCCACACATTACTAAGTGCCCACCAAGTGCCTCCTTTTGTGTTGACGTCCATATGCTATGTTACTTTGACTGAGGAGGCAGTATGATGCAGTGGTTAAGGCCATCACCTCCAGAGCCAGACTTCTGGGGCAAATCTCACCCCTGCTACTCACTAGCTACCCGACCTTGGTGGGTTACTTAACCTCTCCAGAGCTTAATCTTTTGTCTATATGATGCTAATAAAACCTCCCCATAGGGTCATTGAGGTTTCAAGTAGAAAGAAGAACCCAGATGTCTATTAACAGATGAATGAACAAAATATGATCTAGTACTAAAATGAAATATTATTCAGCCATAAAAAGGAATGGAGTACTGATACATGCTACAACATGGATAAACCTTGAACATATTATGCTATGTGAAAGAAGACAGATGCAAAAGGTCACATCTGGTATGATTTCATTTATATGAAATGTCCAGAATAGGCAAATTTACAGAGCTAGAAGTAGATTAGTGGTTGCCTAGGGCTTGGGAGTGGGATAGTAGGATGTGGGAGAGACTGCTAATGGGTAAGGGATTTCCTTTTGGGGTGGTGAAAATGTTCTGGAATGAGACAGTGGTGATCCTTGTATAACTCTGCGAATACAATAAATCCACACTTAATGCTGTTGATAGGTTTTTGGAAACTGCGACTTTAGTGGAAAAGAAATGTAGAGTAGATCTTTGAATAATGTTCCCTTCAATGGAGTTTTGTCATTACATTGATGAGAAAAACGTTTCGCTTAACGTCACAGTTCCCAAGAACCTATCAGCGACGTTAAGTGAGGATTAAAATCCACTCAATTGTGTCTCTTAAAAGGGTGAATGTTATGGTGTATAAATTATATCTCAATTTTTAAATGTAGCCAAAAAATGAATAAGGAATAAATAGAAAAAATTATGTACAAGTGTATTACAGAGCGTTATTTTATTGGTGGTGTAGGAGAGGAAAAAAGGTTTTTCCTGTATCATTTTATAGTCTGTGACTGGGGCTTGCAAATGAAACTGATAAAAGACTAATTAGCAGAAGAAAAGGCATACACATTTTATTTGATGTTCCTACTTTAACTGTGATGTGCATGAAGGCATTGAACGCATTCTTAGAAAAGAAGTGAAGATCCTTTGTTAAAATGGTATATAAGCCCCCTGCCATTTTAACAAAGGATGATACATTGTGGAGAAATGACAAGACAAAGGAAAAGGGCTTTGGGTTCCTAGAGGTAGCAAATTGTGGGAAGATAAATATGTGGTGAAATTAATGGAAGATCAGGGTTATTTCAGCAAGACTGGTTTGCACAGACCCGTCTTCTTGCTGACTGTTTGACTTCAGTGCTAATGGTCGTTCTCTTCCTGGTACAGGAGAGGGGAGGGGAAGAACCTTCACAAAGGAAAATTTATGCCTTGCTTTTAGGCAGATGGGGAGGGCAAAGAGCTCTTTCTACACATGCAGTTTCTTCTTCTTCTTTTTTTTTCAGAGACAGAGTCTCGCTCTATTTCCCAGGCTGGAGTGCAGTAGCATGATCTTGACTCACTTCGACCAATGCCTCTTGGGTTCAAACGATTCTCCTGCCTCAGCCTCCGGAGTAGCTGAGACTACAGGTGCACACCACCACACCTGGCTAATTTTTTTTTTGTATTTTAGTAGACATGAACTACTAAACATAGTAGTAGTCCCTTTTAAGAGACACAGTTGAGTGGATTTTAATCCTCACTTAACGTCGCTGATAGGTTCTTGGGAACTGTGACGTTAAGCGAAATGTTTTTCTCATCAATGTAATGACAAAACTCCATTGAAGGGAACATTATTCAAAGATCTACTCTACATTTCTTTTCCACTAAACACTGTGTTGCCCAGGCTGGTCTTGAACTCCTGAGCTCAGGCAATCCGTCCGCCTCGGCCGCCCAAAGTGCTGGGATTACAGGCCTGAGCCACTGTGCCCAGCCACATGCAATTTTTAAATTGCCTTTAGCTCAAAACAATCCTTATGCAAAAGTGGCATATTTGGGGTGGCACCTTCTGATCTTCTTCAGTGGGAAATTGGACAAACTTAAATATACACCTACGGGATAATAAATACCCCCATATAGTACATTATGGAGCAGCTTTGTAATGATGTGTTCTGTTGCCATGAATAAAATTTTGGTTTTGGAAATTAAAAAAAAATTAAATTAAGTACTTAGGACAGTATCTTACAACTACTAAGTGCCTTTAGTGTTGGCTGTTATTAATGAACTCTAGGACAACCCTGTAACCTTGGGCTCCTCATCTCCATGTGGCAGATGAGGAAACTGAGGCTCAGAGAGGAGGCATGACATGAATGTGCTGGCCCTCCTTCCGGTCTGCTCTCAGGGAAGGGCAGGGTCTTGGCATCAGGCCATTCTAGGGGCCCGTCCAGGTTCTGTCACTTTCTGGTGATGAGGTCTTGGTCCAGCCCATTCCTGCACCACTCTGAGCCTCTGCTGGCCTCAGTGTCCTGCCTGTGGAGGGAGTCGTAGGGTTGTGGAAGGATTCTGTGAGCACGTGCAGCTAGCCTGAGACTCCTTGGGTAATGTTGGTACTGTACTTCTGGGACAGGCCCCAGGCAGAGGAACTGGGACCAAATAGGTAGAGACCCCAGAGACAGGATCAATTCCTACAGCTTGCCTGGCCTGGAGGTCATGAACCACATATCCCTCAGGGTGACCTGCAGACCAGGGAAGGAACAGCCCCATGGGAAACTTCAGGAGGAGGCAGTTCAAGCAGAGGCCGGGGGCAGGGCCTTTCCCCCTCCAGCCAGTGTCCCCAGGCTCTTTTTTAGCCAACTGTCCTTGAGAAAGATATCTCACCTCCCCAGGGCCTCAGTTTCCCTTGCTGAACCAGTCTAGCATGGTGGTTATGATTAATAGTCCAGGGGCCCAGCGCAGGGGCCCAGACTGCCTGGGTCCACATCCCAGCTTCCCTGCTTTTGCTTTCTGACTGCATGACCCTGGGCAGGGAAATTCACTTCTCTGAGCCTCAGTTTCCTCATCTGCAAAATGGAGATGAGAGCAACACTTATCTTACTTCTTGTAGGAAAAGTGAACGCAATGTTCTCACTAGTACTCAGTGTACCAGCAAGGTCTGCTGCGCTAACAGCCTCAGGGCCTGTTGGCTATTGCAGTTACTATGACTGTTTTATTAGCTGTGAAGGGACTGGAGGACACGTGTGTGCCTGGAGGCAGGGGCTGGCCCCCCAAGTCCCTGTCCCCCAGTTCCCAGCCTGCAGTCCCCCTCGCTGCCTTCAGCACCAAGTGATCGACAGGCTGGGCCGGTGGCATCCTGGCAGGCCTGTCCTGGCAGCTGCTCCCACAAGGCGAGGCCCTGTAAGCTGCAGAGAATTAATTAGGCTGCATTCCTCTTCCAGGGCTCCCAGCGGGCCCGCACACGGCCCCTTTCTTAGCTGCTGAGGGCTTTTGGCTTGGATCCCTGGCAGACCAAGGCAAGGCCCACACTCTGCTCTCCCCTGAGAGGGGCTGGGAGGGCCCTTGTGAGCTGGAAGCATTGGCCGGGAAGGAGCCAACAATAAACCAGCCGTCCAAGGCCAGCTCCCGTCCTGGCTCTCCCTCGTTTAGCAGCCTTCGCTGGCTACCTATCACTCAAGTTCAAATTGCTGGCATCGGATGCTATTCCCAGCCTGGCCCCTGCAGATCAGGCCAGCTGCCCCTCCCTGGACTCTCTCACGCTCTGGCCAGATCTGCCTCACACCATTCCCATCATGCCCTTTCCTCATCCCAGCCTGTGCAAGCCCTCACCCCACCAGCTGGAAGGCCAGCTCACGACATACTCTACCTTCTGGCTCTTCTCTTTGCTCTTGTCTGTCTCCTGCTAGGCTGTGAGACCCGGGCGGGCAGCCAGAGAGGTTTCCAGAGGCCTGAAGCCCTCATGGAGGGCACGCTGGGCATGGCAGTATTCTCCTGGGAGGCATTTTCTGAGGCTGTGGTGGGGGTGACAGCAGTGGCAGCCTCCACTTCCTACAGCACCCCCATGCCAGCTGCTTGGGGCTTGCTCTGGTGTTCAGGCATGCACTGTCCATTCCTGCCTGCCCCTTCCAGACGTTCCCAGGACCTCTCCTTTTACTCCCCAAAAGAGGCCAGGAATAGCTCCCTTCTTTCGAAGACAGGAACCTTCACCAATGCTGTTTCCTCTGCCTTGAACGCCTTTCTCCGTCCTCCTCCTTGACTGACTTCCCAAGAGTGGGCCTAGATGCCCCCTTCTCCAGGAAGCCACCCTGGACTCCCCTTCCTCAGGGGTTCCATCACAGTGTGGGTATACCCTATCAGACAGATAGGATAGCACAGATGTTAAGAGCCTGGGGCTTCAATCCCAGCTCAGCCACATCCTAGCTATGTGACTTTGAGCAAGCTCCTAACATCTCTGTGCCTCAGTAACCTTTCCTATCAAATGACAGAATTTGCTACATAAGGTTGCTGTAAGGAACCAAGGAGTTAATATGTGGAAAGCACTTAGTAAGTGCTCAGCAAATGTTTGCTACGATTCTTATCTTCATGGTTAACTGTTGTTTTCTTGAATGACTCTCCTCTTGGCCTGTGAGGTAGGAGCTGTGTCTGTCTTGCCCACCAGAGTCCCCCGAGAGGTGATTACTCATAACTGTTGAATTAATGGATGGCCACACTCCAAAAGTTTATCACTGTAATTAGGCAAATGACTTTTCTGAACTGAAGACCTAGCTGCCTGGACTCTATTTTCAAAGACAGAGAGAGAATTCCAGTTCCACATGGCTGTTTCCTGAGGGAGGGGTTTTGAGAGGCAGCCAAAGGCCCTGTTTGCAGCCTCAGCTTCCTCCCGTCCACACAACCAGAATACATCTGGATCATCCTGTGTGCCCTTCTGGTCTACCTCTGCCTAGTGTTCCAGTCAAAAGGAACGCAAATTTGACTCAAAAAGCCTTGAAAAAAGCCTGTTGTATATTTACAGAAAAGGCAGGAGGGGAGATTTTATCCCAGAAAACCTAAGCTTCCTGAAGTTGAGATGCCTTTTCCCAGGGTTCGGTTTGACCGGTAGCGGCTCCTCGTAACTTTACCTCTGCTTATTCCCAAACTCCAGCCCACCTTCCCCCACCCAGCTCAAGTCCCAGCTACCCGGAGTGTGGGCTAGAAGCAGCGACAGACTTCGGGCACACATGGTCCCCTGGCCTGCAAACTTCTTGTCCCATAGAGAGGTATGGCTGGACGAGGGCCAGAGCGGGGCCCCCTACAGCACAGGGCCCCAGCCAGAGGCCCCTGTTTCCCAGGTGTAAGAGTCTAAAGGACTATGGTGTCACCCTTGCCTGTCCCTGCCTTCTGGGCCTCCTGTCCTTTAATTATCTCTGTGGCTCAATCATCTGGGTCACTGATCTTTGAACCCTGGCCAGGGCCCCTGGGGCCCGTGCCAAGGGCGGTGAATGCTTCCTTCCAACACACCCTCCACCAGGTTCCCCTCGTGCTGCTGCCAGGCTCTGTCACAGCTGCTGCCCGGCCTGGCCACGGACTGTGGCTTTTGGGCTTTTGAGGGGACAGGGTCATGTTGAATGGGAGCCTGTGATGCACTCCCAGGGAGTGAGGCTCCCCTAGCATCAGGCTCAGCTGAAACGTGAGAGGTGTGCTCCAGCCCTGGGCTGGCATAGGCAACAAAGGCCTGGGCTGACCCCATGACCACCTCACCACCAGGAGGGGCAGAGGATCCCTAGGACTTATAATGACTTTGCTTCTCTGCCGCGGGTCTCCTCATTCACTCAGCCCTGACCAGCCCTCTGTGGCGTATTTCCAAAGCCCAGCTCTGCCCAGGTCCCCTGCTGCTCACAGAGCTTTTGTGGCACATACGGCCCACAGGAGGAAGTCCAGGCTCCTAACCTTGGCCTTCAAGGCCTCTCTGGCTTCGTCTCCTGCTGCTGTCCCCTTGCATGGCCCAGACACCTGAGGCCCCTCCTAAGGAAGCTCCTTTATCAATCCCACTCCCACACTTCTATCCTCCCTGCTCCTTCTGCTTGGAATTTCCTTCCTATTTTCTTTCCATGTCTTCAATTCATTTGAGTGTTTCTCTGGGACCCAGGCTGCAGTGCAGTGGGATGATCATACTTCACTGTAGCCTTGACCTCCTGGGCTCAAGCAGTCCTCCCAACTCAGCCTCATGAGTAGCTGGGACCACAGGTGAGTACCACCTTGCCCAGCTAATTAAAAACGATTTTTTTGTAGATACAGGGTCTCCCTATATTGCCCAGGCTGGTCTTGAACTCCTGGGGTCAAGTGATCCTCCCACATCAGCTTCTTCAAGTGCTGGGATTACAGGCATGAGCTACCATGCCTGGTCTCTTTTCAGCCTTTCTACTTACTTTGCGTATATTTTGAGGCCACAGGAGCGGCACCGTTGTCCAGAGTCTTCCTCTGACCACCCATCTCCACCCCAGCTAGCCCCCATCTCGCCCTCCCCTCAGGCCTAAGTGGCTCTGCTCCTGTCCCACTTATTCCGTAATCGCCATTGCCAGCCCCACAAGTAGCCCTGGGCTGAGCCCAGCACCACCACTTCTCTGTTTAGTGCCCGCAGCAACCCTGTGAGGTAGGGGCTGCTGCTTCCCATTTTCTAGATGGAAAACACTGAGGTTCAGAAACTGAAAGAGATTTCTTCAGCGTCACACTCCAGTAGTGACTCATGAATTCAGTCAGCAAGTATTTATGATGTCCAAAGCCCAAGCTGAGGGACCAGGCCAGGGCCAGGCTGTGGCTCCATCACAGCACCCCTCACGGACCAACGGGGCACCTACAGCCTTGGGATTCACCTGGTCTCCTCCCTTGTGGTACAGCTTTGCTCGGGGCCTTACAGTCAGCCTCTGCTGGGACAGAGCCGCTGGGGCAGATGAGTCCCTGCGCCCTTGTGTCTTGGCTTCTTCCAGACATGCTCTTGGAAAGGGTTGGCCATTGGTTACTGGTCTGGTGGGAACATAGGTCCTAGAACCCTGACGTCACAGCTGCAGGGGGCTGTCAAGGCATATGACAGAGAAAAGCCCAGAGAGGGCAGGTTAGCAGCCAGACACCCAGCAGGGGCAGGAGTAGAACCCAGGGCTCCAGCCACCTGCCTCAGCCCTTTCTGTCTTCTGTCCTCCAACTTCTAAGCAGCCCCTTCTTGAGAGGAACCTCCATCCCCTGCCTCGGCCAAGACAAAACACCAGTGTACATGTCCTCATTTATGACAAACACAAGTTCACGGGTAAATAGAGGGTCTAAAAAATACATTAAAATAAATAATTGGGATTCTCCAAGTTCTTAGAGCGAATAAGTTATATACAGACGGAAGAGGCAGAGCAGGCCCTTCTCAGCAGGAGGGTCCGGAGGGGATGAGGCCAAGGCCTGGGGAGGGGGAGCTGGAGAGGAAGAGCCTGCGGGACACCAGCCCCAGGGAAGCTGCCCAGCCTCCAGGGCTGGCTGAAGCATGAGAGTTCGCGGCTGCACAGTTGCTCCTGGTTTGCAGCCCAGCAGCCGGGACACTCCTCAGGATGCAGCCTCCAGGTAAATGTTCTCCCCAGGCAGTTCCTTCCAGCTGGGCCGTGGGCTAGCAGCCAGCGCTGGAGGCTGTTCTGCAGTCTGGAGGCCGAGGGCTTCCCTGGGCAGTGCAAGGGCATGGAGCTGCCTTGGAGGAGGCTCCCTCACCAGGGTGAGGGGGCCAGAGCTTGTGCCAATCCTGGCAAATGGGTCCAACTGTCTGGGACCAAGGCCCCGATCCAGGAAGCAGGCAGAGAGTCTCCCACGGGCCCGGCCCCGTTCTCTCTTCCTGTCTCCCGCAGGCTTCCTTCCCAGTGCTCCTCCAGCTCTCTCGGCTATCTCTTCCTCCACCTGGAGTGCGTGGGCCTCGGCTCCCGCACCGCCTCCTGCTGTCGCTTGGCAAAGAAGCTCTTGGCTGTGGAAATGTCCCTGGGAATCAAGAAGGGTCAACTTAGCATCTCAGGAGAAACAGACTGTCCAAGAGCTCCCCACAAGAGGCAGGGGCAATGGGGCTACAGCCTCGTCCAGATCCTGGGGTCACAGCTGCCCTGGGGTCAGAGAGAGGCCACAGCCTGAAAACAAGGTCTGCACAACAAGCCCAGGCCAGCCCAAGCCTAGAAGCTTCTCTGCACATAGGGGCTTTGACAGAGCTAATGTTCAGCATGAAATGCTGCCAGAAAGAGCGGACAGCCAAGCACAGCCCTGCGTGTCTCCCGTCATCTGCCTTCCCACTTCCCCACTTTCCCCCACCTTTCCCCACCTTTCCCCACTTTTCCCCACCTTTCCCCACCTTTCCCCACCTTCCCCCACCTTTCCCCACCTTTCCTCCTGCTCTTCCCTCCAGGCTGTGTGCCTTCCCCTCACCCAGATGCCACCTGCTAAAATTCTACTTATTCTTCAAAGTCCAGCTCAAGGTAGTCCAGCCTAGAAAATAGGAGACCCTGCTGCCCTTTGAACCTGGCTGGGTGGCCACATCCTGGCTCAAAGAACTCTAGGCTGGCTTCAGTTCCCAGCTACGGAAACTTGGGCCAGGATCTCAACCTCTCTGATCCCCTTTCTCAGCTTGTAAAACAAAAACAGGCCTGAACTGATGAAAACGAGTATAAGGCTGGCAGAGCCAACTCCGCACACCAACAAGTGTGTGCATTTGAAAAGTCTTGGGCTCATTTTTTTCATTCTCAGAAAGTTCCTAAGCATATGGTGGGTCCTGTCCATCGTTCCATCCTGCCTTTCCTCCTATTTTTCTGCACCCCTGCCCCCAACCAAAAGGTGAGAATCCCTGAGGGGCTGAGCTGGGCCCTGGGACCTGGCAAGCTGCAAGGAAGCCACAGTGACAGAAGTGGGAATGGCCAACCCCTCCACAGCTCCCCAGGCACAGACCCTGGGCTAAACACTTCATGTGCGTCCACTTATCTGACCACACAGCAACCCCAGGTGGGGATGGATGGCGTGATTTCCCTGTTTCCCCTGTTTAAATCACAGGAACTATAAGCACAGCAAAGTTGAGGGACAAACTCAAGATCACAAAGCTTGTTCCAGGCTGGTCTGGGTTCAGATCAAGCAGTCCCTGCTGCAGAGGCTCTCCTATAGCCACTCTGCTGCCTGGCCAGGTACAGTTGTCTGTTCTTGAGTTGGTTTGGTTGAACAGGCATTCATGGGTACCTCTCGGGGGCCAGGTCTGAGCCACAGTGAGGCACCAGGGGGGAGAGGCAATCTGGGCAGCAGAGAGGGAGGAGGCTGAGCATCTGGTCCCTCTGGACCCCAGCATGTGTGAGATGCTTGATTCAGCACAGCCTGAACCAACAACTGTGGTCCTTCCTAGTCACAAGCCCTCAAACCCTCTAAAAAGTCCACTCCAGGCCTAGTGGTAACAAAGAACACAGTGGGTTAGAGCACAGACTCTGGAGTCAGCCAGATGCCACTGACTGCTGTGTGACTTTGGGCAAATGGCTTTCCCTTTCTGAGCCTCAGTTCTCTTTGCTGCCCAATGAGGACCCAGGCCTGCTTCAGATAGAGAATAAGGGAAATGTGCAAGGCATACAGGAGGTGCTCAATCTGTGCAGGTGTCCCACGCCCTCACCTCAGTCTTTGGAGAAGGCCTCCTGCAACAGCCCCTGTCTTGCCAGTCGGGAACACGTCTGCAGGGGACTTGCGGCTTGGGACTGCCCCGGCTTCAGCCCTGCATGAATACCATTAGGGCCCAAGTGAGGGACTACCCAGGGCCCTGAAGCCACCTGGCTGCAGGCCCAGCCCAGCCCCCATCCCTTCCCCACCCCCACCTGCCTGCAGGAGCAGATCCATTTTCACCCCTGTGCACCTGGCATCCTTCCCTTCCCAGGCAAGGTGGGGAGTGAGGAAAACTGAGCTACCAGGAACATGTTCTTAGCCCCAGAAAGAGGCAGCTTTTTTGGCCTTCCCAGAATCTGGCCACCTGCAGAGGAAACTGAGGCAGGAGCGGAGCCTCAGCTTGAGCCCCAGAGGAGGAGTTTTTTTGTAAGCCATCATGGGAACTGGAGCTTGGGATTTTGCAGCCAGTTTGGTTTGCCCAAATGCTCCATGTTGGGGAGGGAAGGAACAAAACTTCATACCCCTTTTACAGATGGGAAAACTAAGGCTCAGGTAAGATAGAAGACATGGCAAAGGCCCCCAGCAACTCTGGGGCCTCCCTGGGAATGGTGACATGGCTTCCCAACTCCAGATGCCATTTCTCCCCTGAGCAAGCTCCGAAGTCCCCTGAACCTCAGGTCAGAACCCAAAGCCCACTACAACGCGATCACAGACAGGCTCAAGACCTGGCCCTCCTTCTGATGAGCTGTGCAGCTTGACATGGCCTGCTCCATCTCTGGGCCTGCATTGCCTCAGCTGTCACCAGGAGACTCTCTCCTGCCCAGGAGTAAGGACATGAGTGTTCCCAAAAGCCCCCAGAGCTGGGCATCAGGAGTTCCCCTGGGGTGACTGGCTCCCGCAGGAAGGGATGCTGCCCATGGACCCAAAGCAGTCTGTGGCCCCCTGAGTCGCTGCTCACCCCCAAATTGCCACTTAACGCCTCGGCTGGTCTTCTAGACACCTGCTCCCCAGGGCATATCTGGGCTTGCAGCTACCCTATGCCCCTGCAGGCTGGGTGCCCACCTACCAGGGCCTTCGATGGCAGAAGGTGGCACAGGCGGGGTCCCTAGCACTGGAGCACTGACAGCGCCTTGGCAGGGAGCGGCGCCGGCGTCTTGGCGGGTTTCCCAGGCCGTAAGGAGCTGTCTGTCTGTGGGCGGGCAGCCAGCAAGGTAGTGGTGTGGGGTGGAGCGAGAGAGAGAGAAAGAGAGAGAGAGGATTAAATAAACCACAACCACTGGCAAGCAGGGACTGTCCACGTTCCCCACTGGGACAGCCACCCATGCCACCAGGGTGCCAATGAAAGGTGACCAGCCCCTGACCTCAAGAAGTCACTCCATTAAAGTCACAGGCCCATCCACAAGGGTCCTAGTAGCCCTGGGCAAGACCTCCCCTTCTCTGGGCCTGGCTTAGCTCAGTGGGAGCTCCCAGCATGGGGGGAAGGAAATCTGCGGTCCTACCCGAAGTTGGGAATTGGGGTCCTCCTACTCTCCCTCCCCTTTCAGACGGGCTGGCACCCCTGTTCTCAAAGAAGGCTCTCAGCTAGCTCTGGAGGAAGGGCAGTCACTCCATCTCACAGGAGTAAACACAGGCTCACAGCTAAGCTGCCCCCACCTGGTCCCCACTTGCCTAGAGGGGTAACAAATGTGCCTTAGAGCCTTGAATTGAAAGTGGGGTGGTGTGTGTGTGTGTTCCGATGGGATTGATTTCAGATTCAGAGTCTGATCAAGCAGGCCAGGGGAAGGGCAGGGGCCCCGTGGCTGGCTGGACCAGCACTTTTGAGTGACAGAGCTAATTTTAGACGGTGTGGTTGAAGTGGTAGTGACTCCAGGTAGACTCAGCACGCAGGGACTGGCAGGGTTCCCGCCCTAAGCAAGCGTTTGGATGAGGATTAGCTCCACACACGCTTACGTGCCGGGCTTCTCTTGCCTTTTGCAATTTGGGGAAGGGAAAAACATCACAAACACACACAGAAGCTTCAACTGAAGGTATGCAGTGGCCTGGAGGCAGTGCGGGTGCAGGCAGAACAGACACGCTGGGCTCCCACCCGGGTGTAGCAGGTAGCACAGGGCAGGTTCTCATCTGTCATTTGAGGGACAATCCTGTCTTATGGGGAGAATGGGGGACTCCTGAGATGATAATGCACGTGCAGTGCTTGGCAAGAGCCTGGCACAGTCAAGGCACGAGTGCTGTCACTAATCGTATTATTCTTGGAAGACCATGCAGAGGCAGGATGGCAGAGTGGGTGTGAGCTCTGGCATTCCCCCACTGAGGATGGCACCTCCCCTTATAATTTCCTGTGTGATCTTGGGGAAGGTGCTGAAGCTCTCTGAGCCTCAGTACTTGGATCTGGAAAATGGGGCCGACACTTGCTTAACAGGCTGTCTTAAGAATTTTCAGGAGACAGCCTTCTTTATGGCTCAGGTGGTCCCCACGCAGGAGTTGAAACAATTAACTATTGATATTAGACAATGCCCCCATCTGGAGGCTTGGGGAGAGCTGGACTGTGTCAAGTTTCCCCAGCATGCCAATAGCTCCCACCCTGACACCCTGCCCCAGAGCTTCCCCCAGCCCCATCCCCATGGATGCTTACTCAGGAGTGTTCACCCAGATGATGTCCAAGTGGCAGAAGTAGACGCACTCCTTGTCGAGCCAGGAGCTGCAGGAGCAACGGCGAAGCCGCAGGTGGGCGCCTTGGGCATGAGGTGAGGATGCCAGTTGCTCCAAGGTGGCAGCAGCCTGGCCCTTTCCTGCATGCACAGGAGGGAGAGAGAGGCCGAGAGGTGGGTTGGGGTGCCTGGCACATCCCGGAGTGGGGGACCCACCAGGCCCCTCCTCTTGCACAATTGAGGGAGTTGGTGCTCTTGCTGCTCAGGAGCTCCAGGCCAGCCCAGGGAAGCCCCAGCAGCCCATGGGGAGGGCCAGCGGCTGCCCCTGCCTGGGCGCCTCTGCATTTGCAGAACTGTCCCCCTGCCGCCACTGCCGCTGGGCTCCCGTCCCTCTCTGCCCCCAGCTGGCTTGGGAGGCACTGCAGCCCTAGGCGGAGACACACACGGACAGACCCGGGAGCTGTAGGCAGCGGGTGAGGCCGTGGGTGAGGCCCGGCAGCTCACCTTCGTGCAGGGCCACGAGCAGGGCGAGAGCAACGGAGCACCAGGTGGTAGGCACGGAGACCATAGCGGCGGCGGAGCGGGCAGCTGGACTGGAGCAGAGAGCGCCTGTTGCCAGTGTCCTCCTGTTAAGCTGAGCAGATAGCTCATTGCCTCTGTGCCCTGGCTGTCTCTTATAATACCAGGGCGGTGCCCCACCCCTTCTGGTCCAGCCCTACCCGGCTGCACCGGCGGGCTGGGAGCCAGGGACACCGCCTCCTCCCCGGGTGCCTGGCCCAACACAGCCTCTGCTGTGAAGGGGGAGGGAGATGGAAGGCCTGCTCCTCCCTCTGTGCCTGGAGCACCTCTGGGAGTCCTGAGGCTCTCTGGCAGTCCCCAGGGGCCCCTCGAAGTCCAGCTGAACTTCCTCAAGTCACCCCCAGCTGCCCTGAGCCCCCTCCCCCACTCTCTCTGAGGCTGCTCCACAGGTCTCACCCAGGCTGTGAGTGTGGAGGAGGAGGTTCCATGAGCAAACCCCTTCTCCTCGGAGACTCTGCCATCCATCTTGCCTGCCCTCTGCCAACCAGGCTGAGGATGCCCCTCTGTTGTGTGGGCTGCGTGGCCTTGGGCGAGTCAGAGCCCTCTCTGCGCCTGCCTCCCTCAGTGAAGGACACAGCTCATGCCTGACTCCTGACCGGCCTGGAACTGCCGCGTCCTCACCTCACCCAGGGAGTGCCCCCCTCAACACCTGCTCTATCACCCCAGGGCCTGAGGCAGGTGTTCAGGTCCCTTCCAGAAGGTGTTCAGCTATGCAGCCATGGCCAAGGGCATCCTTCCTGAGCCCCAGTTTCCTTGTTTGCAAACAAGGCCAAAACAAGAAAGTACTTCACCTGTTTGGCTTACAGGCTCCTTTGAGACTAAGAAGGTGGCTTCAGACCCCTTTCCAGAAAGATGCCCCTGAGGACACACCTAAAGCGCCCCTCGAGCAGTCTCCAGTCCTGTCCATGGCAGGATGGCTCAGCTCCCATCGGTGGCTACTGTTTGCAAAAAAGGTCAGGCAGGGGGACTTCTCTGGGGGCTGGCATTCTGCTCCTGCTGGCCCAGAAGCTTTGCTGGAGAGGGGAGAGCGGGCATGAACCACAGCTGTGCCGAGCAGCTCGGGGAACTGGCAGGCACCCTCTGCTCCTGCCCTGGCCTGGCTCAGGGTCCACTTCCTGCCGGAGTCTTCCCAGGGACCCTGTCTCCAGGCACAGTAGGAAAGGCCCTCTCATTTCTCGGAATTCCCAGGGCCTGTGCCTCTCATGCCTGCCTGACTCATGCCATCACACTTATCTCCCCTGCAACTTCAAAGTCCGGAGCCCCAGAGGAGGCAGCCTGACGCCTCCCCTGCACACAGTAGGAGCCTTGAGAGTGCTTCCTGAGTGGGGGGGGGGGGTGTGTGAAGAAATGCATACCTCGCTTTCCACCTGCAGAACCCAGGATGCCCGAAGCTCAGTTCCTGTACTCAGCAGCTCCTTTGTCATTGGACATTTATGAAGGGGATAATAGGTGATCACCAGGAACAGGCAAGTTTGCATCTTCCTAGGGTGTGCCCAGAGCAAGCGTGCATGTGTGAAATCCTGGAGAAGCTGGCTGAATTGATGGAGGGTGACAGCGGGGGTCCTCCTTCCCTGAGGCTGGGCTGGCTACTGTGAAAAGAACAAATGTTTCCTGAGCACCCACTACGTGCTTGGAGCACTTTCGACTCCTCCTCACCACACCCCAGGAGGCAGCTGTTATCACTGGGGAGTCAGCACGGGAATGCCCACAAGGAGGCTCAGAGAGGAGCAGGGCCTGGCCAAGGCCACCCTGAGGCAGATGGCTTGGTCTCTCAAGCAAAGCACAAGGGACTCCCCGTGCAGTGCTCCCTGCCCTCCCACGTCGCACCTCTCGAAGAATTTAGAAGAGTATTTCTGGAATGAGGTGAGCAATACTCACAGTCATTTCTACCAGCCTCTTGGAGAATATGAATACGGAATTAAACAGGGCCGGGGGCTGGTGCAGGGTGGCTAGAGAATTCAAACCACTGGACCGTGAAGAGAAGAAAGAAGGAAAAGCAGGTCATCGGGGAGAGGAGGGGGTCAGGGTGGGGAGGAAAACAAACAGGGAGGCAGATAAAGACAGGCAGAGAGAGAGAGGGAGAACGAGGAAGCAGTGTGCAGCCAGAAAGAAAGAACTTGGATCTGAGAAAGTAAAAGAGGGAAGCCATAGGGAGAAGAGGGAAGGTTCTAAGGCGTCTAATCTTTACACAAATGCGAAACGCCTGCTCAAGACAATAGGGAACCAGAGGCTCGGAGCCGGGAAACATAATAGAAGCATTAAATGAACTCAGAGACAGGATCCTCCCGGGTGTGAAAGGAGGATGACGACAAGGCAGAGGCCACGGGCTGAGCCTCGCAGGGTCAGCACAGGGAGCTGCGAGCTGGGCCCGGCTCTGGTTTCCCTCCTTCCCTGCCCTCCGCTCGAGCTGGACAAGCAGGGCTCCTGTGAAATGGAGACGACTGGCCTAGGAACCTGAGCAAGCCCAGGTCTTAGGGGACAAAACCATTCCCAGAACAGCACTACCCCACTGACAAGTTAGTTTCCAGGCAGGGAAAATTAAGATGAGTTAATAACAGCCAGCCCCAGCCCCCTGGGTCGCTTAGCCCGAGCCTCTGTCCCTCATGGCTGGTCTGACTGCATGCCCCTGCCACCTATACCTGTCCTGGCTTCACTGTCCCTGTCCTTTCTAGGTGGCCTGGCTGCACGGTCCCCTGACCCCACTGCTCTGGCCCTGGCACCTGCCTGGGTTTGTAAAGGCTGCAGGGGGAGGGGGAGGGAGCCACCCAAAGTCACCCTCTCCAAACTGGAAGAGAATTGCTTTACTCACTAAGGGATTTGTTTCCCTTATGCTTGTACCAGCCCAATCCAAGAAAGAGGGATGTGTGGGGAGGGAGAGTTGGCAGAAGAGAGCAGTTGAGTGTATTTCCGAGTAAGACACTGGGCTAGAAACTGCTCCCCAGAAATCCCCCTGTCTCTACTCCCATTTGGTAGATGAGATAACTGAGAGGCAGGAGCAACTTGCTCACGACACAGATGAGCTGGGTGTGTTCTCTTGGCTCCTAGCCTGCCCCACCCTTTCTGGTACACCTGGGAAGCTCTCCAGGGGTCCAGACTGAGCCTGGGATCCTGGGTCCCTAGGAGAAAGGCTGGCTGGAAGGACCCCACTGGCAGGAAGCGGGGGCACTGGGACGAGGTTAGGCTGTCTCTTTGCGCATCTCAAAGCTCCTTCTATAGCCCCAGCTCTAACAGCAACTGTCCAGCAGCTGTGGACACTGAGCTGGATGGAGGCTGCATGTGTCCTGGTGATGTCTGACATACAGGGCTGGGCTGCAGCAGGTGCCTGGGATTGCAATCCAGGCCCTGGATCAGGAAGCTTTGTCCCAGCTCTGCTACTCAGCTATGTGGCCTAGGGCTAGTCTCATCTTCTCCCTGCCTTCCCATGGATGGCCGGAGGTGCTTTCATCTCTGACTGCCTGTGACATTCAGAATCAAGCTGACCTGAGTTTAGAGCTCCCCAAATGGGGACCTTGCAGATTCTGGCAGCATGGCTCTTGCCCCCAGCTTGAGACCTTCTGCTCTTTTCACCTCTGCAAAACCAGTCATTTTCCCATGGACACCTGGCCCCACTGGATTTCGGGAAGTTCTGTTTGCAGCCCCAGTGGAAGGGACACAGTGTCTTCCCTGCGGGCACACACCGTGCAGACTTAGTAGCAGAGTGAGCCGCTGGGAAGAGGGGCTGGGGGTGGGGAAATGACAGGAGCTTGCAGGGGCTGGGGGTTGGGAGGGTTGGCCCTGGAGCCAGCCTTGGCTGGGGTTAGGGACTCAGGAGACTCAGACATTCCCCTCACCACTTGTGTCAAATGCTGTGGGTCAGGTTGCACCCACTGGGGCCTGGGGCCACTCAGCCTGAGGGCCTCTTTCTGGTGGGTGGTCTGGGCCTTCTGCCATCAGCCACAGCTCACCCTGAGCCAGCAGCCACCACCCACACCACTGTCCCCACACTGGGTGTCTGAAAAGGCAGCCTCAGCCTGCGGGGCCTGCTCCCCTGGTCTCCACGGCTTCCCTCGGGGGACACCCTTGGTCCTCCTCCCTCTGTCTCAGCCCATTTGGAAAGATTTATGTCTCCCACATAAACTGTACTTTTAAAAGAATAATTCATGTGTCCTGTTTGTTATTAATCTAAAGGTAATCAGAGCAGGGTCAACGAGGCCTATGAAACTGCTGGAATTTCAACCGAGAGCAGACATGGTTGTCAAGGCACCCTTGTTAAGAGGCCATGTGAGTCCCCCTGGACTTGCTGAAATGTGGAAACCAACTCAGGACTCAGCATCTAGGATGGAAATCTCTGGACTCCAAGGTTTTGAGTTACCTCTAATGGGCTAAGGGCCAGATTCCCCACTTAGCCTTTTAGGAATGGAGGGTAAATAAGCATTTATTGAGCACTTAGTATATTCTGAGCCCTGTGCTAAGTGATTTACATATATTAGCTTCATGAATTATCACAACATAACCTGTGGGGTAGTTACTGTAATGAGTCCCTATTTTATAAGTGAAGAAACGAGGCTCAGAGAGGGTGACTTGCCCAATACCAGACAGCCAGGAAGTGGCAGAGCCAAGGTTAGAAAACGAGTCAGTGTAGCTCCAAGGCCCGGTCCCGAGCCGACGTGTCCCAGGGTGCTTTCCTGACACCCCAGCCCTTGGGGAGCCCTCACACCTCACAGCAACTCCTCTCCAGGCAGACTTCCCTGTTGCAGCAGGAAGAGAGTCCTAGGCAGGCTCAGACTGCAGAGCCCCGGAGCAGAGGCAAGACTCTCACCTGTGTCCCAGCGGAGCCTCACTCCCATGACAAACACACAGCATGTGGGCCATGCCTGAGAGGCCAATGGCTGAGGCCTGACCACAGTTCTTAGGTAGGCATGGGCAGTCCATTCTTATTTCACTGGACCCCCAGAACAGACCTAGACTCATGATTCTTACCACAGATGAGGTCCCTGAGGAAGAGACTTAACTCAGGGTCACATAGTGAACATGAGGCAGGACAAGCTTATCTGCTATGGGACCAACAGCCTATACCATGTCTATCCAATGATCCTCCCATCTATCCACCTACCTACCCATCTATCCATCCATCCATCCTTCCATCGATCTACCCATCCATCCATTCACCTTTCCTCCCATCCACCCTCTTTCTGTCCATCGATATGCTCATCATCAAACCTTTTATCCATCCTTCCATTCATACATCTACTCAACCAGCCCCCGCTGCACTCATCCTCCTTCATGAAAAACAAGGTTGGTGAGATTAAGAGGGTCAAGGGTTAAAGAGCTTTGAATGGCATGTTACACTTGTCCTGGAAACATTATTTGGTTACCTAGACAGGGGTGTGTCTCCCCACTGATATGATGAGCTCATTGAGACATGGTCTTCTCTGGAATCCCCACCTCAGAGCCTAGCGTGGGCCTGCAGCCACGATCTATGCCAAACAATGGGGTGAAATGAAATGCAACAAGATGGCTTCATCTCACCGGACAAAGCCTGTGTCTGCATAGACACCCCTTCTCAGGAGGTCTAAGCCTCTTTTCCTGTCTGATATCATTCTTCAAAATGCTCTAATAATGAAGACTTGAGATTATCTTTAAGGAAAAAGTCAGACAGAGATGAAAGGGCCCTCAGTCTACACCCAGATGATAAAGCTGGGGTCTGGGGAGGACCCTGCCAGAGGTCTTCCAGCCGGGCCTGGATCCTGGAGACCCGGGTCCTCTGCACGCTTTTCTCTCTGAGGCCTTGGCCCCTGTGCTCGGAGGGACTGGAACCCCAACCTTCTCCTCCATCCCACCATCACCACCAGCCAAGACATGTAGCTGGTATTTTTTCAGAGTCACACCCACTCTGTTGCTTAGAACCCATGTTTTCCAAGGCGCACCCAGGGCCCCACTAGGAGGCGGCTTTTCCCCTCTGGGAAGGGGTGAGCCGCCAGGGGGCTGGGCCATGCCGGAGTACAGTACTTCATTCTAGAATTAAATGTCAGCTAAAAATAAGTGCCTGGTGCCTGTATCATCAGGATAACTTGGTGCCCAGGAGGCAGGCAAAGCCAGGGTTCCCACTATGGTTTTAGGCCAGCAGTCCTAGGCAGAGGTGTGCCTGGGGTACCTCCTTGCCCAAAGGCCTTGGCCTTTCTGCCCAGCTACTGGGAATCTTGAGCCATGAATGACCCAGGATGGGCATAGCTGGGCCCTGGTGGGCAGGAGGGTGGTCAGGAGCTGAAGCCACTATCTGGCAGGGAGGGGTTCAGGTGTAGGGTGAGTAAGAGGCTAGCCGACCCCTGGCACCTCTGAGGCTTGGTGGATCTGGGTGCCAGCCTCAAAGCCCTGTGACTCAGGCTTGAATTCCCCCTCACCCACTATCCCATGATGAACAAGTGCCTGAGACTGTGCCAGGCCAGGGGATAGTTTGGACAAGGGTTGGCCAGTCTGGGGGCTGGTTTGGTGGCTCACTAACCCTGTGACTGAGGGCACACCATGGTTTAATCTTCTTGAGTGTCAGCAGCCACATTTGCCAAGAGCATCTAAGAAGAAAAATCCCACCTGGCAGCTGCTGGGAGTCTTCGTGGTGGAGCCAGTGTGAGAGCTGGCCTCTGCCTGGCTCAGGAGGGCACTGCCCACCCACTTCCACCTCCCTTCCCCACTCACCTTGGGATGCAGAGTGCTTGTGGGCCTTGTAGTGTGAACAAAGTCCTGGAAAGAAGTAGTTTGTGGGTGTGTGTGTGCACACGCATGTGTGTGCATGTGTGCATGTGCATGTGTGTAGGGTGTTATTAGAATGTACCAACTTCATGCCAGGGACCAGTTCCCCACGACAGGTCCCTCTTCTGCTCTAGGTCACTAAACCCGTCCAAGGCAAGCGCTACTCTGGCTTGCTCTGCCCACCCATGTTTGCTTTGGCAAACATACAGTGCCACACCAGACGAGAAGTGTGCTGAGACTCGGAGGGCTGCTAGGCAAAGCTGCCATCCTGCAAGAACCCGGCTTCAGCTTGAAGTCTGTGGTCTGTTGCCAACCTGGCACCAGTGGGAAGTCAAAATGCCTACCCTGGCATTGGACCTGCCTGGGTTCTGACCCTCAGTTGTCTTTCCTGCCTCATCCCACTAAGGCTGATCTGGGTGTCCAGGGCTTTAGCCCACCAGACCCCAGGGTGGGCCACACTCTGCCTGCATCGCAGACTTCCTTGCCTTATGCCTCCGGGCAAGCTGGGGCCTCCCATCCTCTCTCCATTCCTACTCACTTGGTTTACTCTGATCGTTCTTCCAGGCCCATCCCAATGTCACCTCTCCCAGGAAGCATTCCCAACTCTGTCCAAGCGTCTTCAGTGGACAGATGAGCTCTGAGACTCCCAGAGGGCCTTCTGGAGACTGGGAAGTGAGGATGTCCTAGGCCCCGGCTGAGAAAAGGGGGACATGGAATTGCAGGCTTGGGCTTGGCTTTTAGCTGGGTGGCTGCTGGCAAGCCCCTTCTCCTGTCTGAGCACTAGCTTTGTCCTCCATGAAGTGATGTGGCCTTGATGGTGCCTTGGGGTCTAAAGCGTGAAGTCAGCGGCAGCCCAGAAAGACTTCTTTAGAGCCTTTTGCACTCACGTGGGTAAGTTTAGTGCTTGGCCTGCAGAGGGCACTCCGGAGTAAGAGCACCTCAGGAGCTCTTCAGAAGAGCCGGACCATCTCCTCGCGAACTCTCCATCATCCGTTGTGTGCTAACATAAGAATCTATATGAATCATAAGAATACATTAGAGCTACTGTTTACTGAACCTTCCCATGTACCAACACTCTCAAAACCTTCTGTGTATTATATATCATCACAATTAAACCTCCCAGTGGGAAGGCACTTAGCATTATTCCCATTTTACAGATGAGGAGCCTGAGCAAGTGTGGAGACTCGGGGAGGTGAAGTGGCTTGCTCAAGGTCATTTGAATCTAGGTCTGCCTACTACATGGCCTGCACTCTTATCCACTATCCCAGCACATATGATCCCAGGTAGAATCCTCATGGGATGCAGTTTATTATTACCTTTACTTTTCAGATGAGTAAACTGAGGTATCTTGTCCATCTAGCAAGAAAGGAGCTGGGATTTGAACCTAGGTCAGCCCGAGCTCTTGGCCTGAGCACGCAATCTCAATTTGGATTTTCTTGTCAGAACCAAAGAGTCTCCCAGAACAGGCCCTGGGCTGGACCTCGGGGCCAGAGTCTGGGAGCAGCAGATGTTCCCTATCCCTTAGCCTGGCCCCGGCCTTCAGCAGCAGGATTTCTGGGAGCTTGTGGGGTGGAGCAGGCTATTCACACAGTGTGCTGAGTGGTGAGGTGAGCAGTGACTCAGGGTGAGGGGCCCTGAGCAGGTGGGCACACAGTGGGGACAGTACTGACCTGGGCACACCAATGCTGGGGTCCCCTAGGAGGAGCTTTGGGTGAGGCAGGGCTGAGTCATGGCAGCAAGGTCAGACAGGGAGCGGGGATGGCCCGATGACCTCACACCTTCATCTGGGCCTATCAAGGAGCCATGGGTCCAGGTGGACCTGATGGGCCCAACCTGGCAGGACTGGCACACTGCCTCCTTGGCTGCCTATAGTCAGGGGGTGTCTGTGAGACCAGAGGGTCTCCCTTCAGACTTCCCAAGGCCTTGTGCTGCTGGAGATCCCAAACTCTACCAGATCGGGGAGGCAGCTGGTATAAGGGGCAGGGTAGGGAGAAGGGGACAGAATCTCGCTCTGCCCCTGAGGACATGTGCCCTGGGCAGCAATCCCAGCTCCCTGAGCTTTGGCTTCCTCTCTGTCCCATGGGTTTATGTGAGCATCTCAGAAGCTGATGATCTTGTCCAAGCCCTGGTACACAGCTGGAGCTTGGGAGAGGCAGGTGGAGGAGGGGATGGCCATCACCAGACAGGAGCCCACTAGAGAATGGGGGGCTGCAGCAGACTGGCCTTGACCGCTCTGGCTCAGTGCCACACCCCAGTGTCCTGGCCACTGCCTGTGTGGCCTTGGCTGAGAGCCTTCTGATCACTGGGCCTCAGTTTCCCAATGTATCAAATAAAAATAATAGCCTCAGACTCTCAATAGGAGATAGGGGATGCTGTTGCAGGGTTCCTGAGAGCTCCCACCAACTCTGTGGGCCATAAATAGTGGGGGAAGAGAGCAGGAGCCATTATTCTGGGGCCCAGATGCAGTGGGTGAGACCCTGCTGTGCCACCTGGAAGTTATGCCTGGGAGCCTTGTGAGTCAACTGCTTGCCTCCCACCCAGCATTTCCCAGGGCTGATCCAGAGAGGTTGAGGGTGGCCAAGGTCACACAACAGCCAGCTGATGTCCACCATCTAAGGGGAGGGGGCCTTTATCTCCCCAGATAAGAGGGCCTGAATGGGCTGGGAAGGCCTCGTGGCCTCAGATTTGGGTGGAACCTGGGGGTGGGGAGGGGACGGCCGGAGCCTGGCTGGCCCAGGCTCACCATAGAGCAACCGCTTCTCCTGGTACCTCCTCAGCCTGAGTCAGCCAGGGTCTGTGGCTGCTTCTGAGTTCATCTCCTGTCACCCAGCCTTGGAACCCAGGCCTCAGGCACAAGGGAGGTCTGTAATAATGACCTGGTGAGAACGACAGCTGTGTGGTGAGCTGTGGCCACATGCCAGCCAAGCACTCTTCCTGCCTTCATTCATCTGGTCCTCCAGACAGCCCTGGGAAGAGGGCAGGACAGGGACTGCCTGAGCTTCAGAGAAGCTGCATAAGCTGCCCAAGGTCACACAGCCAGGGGTAAAGGCCAAGGGTCTTCAGCCCCACTGCTGTGCTTTCTGCCATCATGCAGCTCACACGCCAAGCCCACTCTGTGTCAGGCCCAAGGCTGGGGCTATGGATCTCTGGCCCAGTTGGGATTTGGGGAAACGTACCCCAAAGTCACTGGTATTTGCCTGGGACAGGGAGCTGGGTGTGTGGAGGACCTTTCCGTGCTTGGCCCTTTGTTGCCCAAAAGGGAGAGACAAATACAGACCTGCAGGACCCCAGAGGAAGGAGGGATGCCTCTGCCTGGAGGCTCAGGAGGGCATGCTAGCCAAAGAGACTTTGAGTGAGGCCGTGGAGGTGGAGTGAGCATTCCTGGCAGTAGACGGCACAGGCAAAGGCCCAGAGCCCTGAAAGGGCATGGAGTACCCCAGGATCGGGAGTGAACAGCTTGAGGGATTCAGTGGTAAGAGACGAGGTTGGGACCAGACCACAGGGATCTTGAATACCAAGTGGAGGAGCTGACCTTTTCCTGAGTTTGAAGGGGAGTCAGAGGAAAAGGTGAGGGTGGGGGCAGTGGCCTTGCATCTGTGCTGTGGAGGCTTAGACCAGGTAGTCCCAAACTGGTGGGTGTGTGTGGGGGGGTTCCTTTGGACTCTCAGAAGAGTCCCAGGTGGGTGATGCCACAGCCCAGTCTATCTTGGTACCTGAGAACAAGGCCTTCTGCTGGCTGCCTCATTCCTGCAAACTCAAGTTCAGAGGGCCTCTGATGAGCCCAGCACCCCACAGCTCCAAAGAACTCCACGGTCTCTGAAACCAGGCTGCAAGGGCAAAAGGCACAAGGCTGGCAGAGACATCCTGGGCAGGGCCCCTCCCACTGCCTCATTTTCCATCTCTGACAAGTGCATTCCCTGTGGAAGACAGGCAGCTCACAGCTCCGAAGTCGCCGGGCTGCCCTAAGGAGGCCCAGCCCAGTATGACCCTGCCTGGCGGGGCTTAGCTTGTCCCCCTCTCTATTTTGGTGTTGCTCATATGACTGGAGGGTGTTGGGGAGCAGGTTGTTGAACACTTTCCCTCTTCCTTCCCCACCACACAGTAACATTTGGATCCTCACTTGTAATTTCCCCAACCACCCCTGGGGGGCCCCCTTCTGCCGGCACCGACCTGATGGGTAAGGGAATGGAGGCTTAGAGAGGGACAGGCGGTGCATCCGGAGCCCCATAGACCAGTACACCACCAAAGGGCAGGGAGCCTGGACCCCTGCGGGCCACACCCTGCGGCTGCTCACTTGAGGGGACACATGCAGGTTCTGAAACCTTACAGCCTGGGTTCAAATCCTTGCTCTGCAGCTCACTAGCACCTCACCCTCAAGCAAATCAATGTCAGTGTCTCATTCCCTGCCTGGAACCTCCTCGTGCCTCAGTTTACCCATCTGTAAAATGGCGATGCTAATAGTACCTTCCTGGGGTGGGTGTGCGACTTAGGTGAGATAACTCATACCAAGTCCTTACAGCAGTGTCTGGCACATGCCCCCTTGGCAGATGGAGAAAATGAGGCTGAAAGAGAAGAAGGCCTTCCCTCCCCCGCCGCAGAGATTCGCCCCCCGACCCCGCCACGGGCCCTGCGGCCAGGCGGTTCCCCAGCGGCCTCTTCCTCTCCGGCCTGTTTTGGGAAATCCTCGGGCTGGGGGCCGAGCGCAAGCGGCCGCGGCGGACCTGCAGGCGGCGACATTCGGCCGGCCCTCGCCTCCCGACCAATTTTGGGCAAAGCGGCGGCGGCGGTGGCGCGCTACGTGCCGGTCGTGAGTCAGCTCGCAGGAATGCGCAGGACGCTTTGTTCCCCGCGCGGCGGACGAACGTGCTGGGACCGGGGCGCGGTGGGGCCTGACATCACCGCGCGGGCAGTTCGGCCACGTGCGCCCCCACCCCACCCCCGAGCCGCAGGGCCGCCCGCGCCTTGTCTTCCCCCGGGGCCCTGAGGGCCCAGCCCGGACTCCAGCAGTCCCTGGAGCTCCTGCCCCCTCCCCAAGCCTCCCTAAAGCGAGTCTGGTCTGAATGGTCGCGGCTGTCCAAGCCCCTGCGTGGCTGGCAGAGAATCAGCAACTGCGGGTATGGCTGCCCAGGAGGAGGTGGGCAGCTGCCCGGGAAAGCCTAGTGGGAGGCACAGAGACCTCGAGCGGCCACAGCAAGACCTGACGCTGCCCTGGGGAGGCCGTGTGGGGGCCGTCGCCCCTTCTCCACATGGAAGCTGGTGTGGGAAGGAAGCCGTGGCAGGGTTCCCCAAGTCCTGCCTTCAGCTTGCGGGCTGTTTCCCCGAAGCCACTTCCCTCTCTGGGCCTGGGCCTGTCCAGTGGGAAGTGGGATGACCCTGGCTGTCTTGCTCTTCTCCAGAGTCCTGGGCTGGGTAGCGAGGTCTGGAGCCCAGAAGTGCTTTGGAAAGAAGTGTAGCCACCTTGAGAAGTCTTGGCAAACTTCCACGCGGAGGGCCTTTTGCTGGTGCCAGGCATCGTCAGGATCTGACTGGAGTAACCCTGAGCGCTGGACATTGCTGGTGTGGAAATGCAGGCGCAGAGGAGGTGACGTCATCTGCCCCCGCCACACGAGGACTGGTAGGGCAGTT
This sequence comes from Cheracebus regulus, assembly GCA_963574635.1. Classification (NCBI taxonomy): domain Eukaryota; kingdom Metazoa; phylum Chordata; class Mammalia; order Primates; family Pitheciidae; genus Cheracebus; species Cheracebus regulus. The sequence goes on from CAUYQU010012234.1 coordinate 150,970, forward strand.
AGGACCCAGAGGAGTTGGACGGGGCACCCCTTCTCCTGACGGGGTGAAGACCCTCCTCGTAGGACTCTGCCGACGGTCATCCCCGGCAGAGGGAGCCGGGAGTCCTGAGGCTCCTCTGCGGGCTGCTCTGAGACGGTGCAGAGGCCGCCGGAGTCAGGATCCCTCCTGTCCTGGGTGGCCTTGGGCACCACTTGCCTTTGGGTCCTCCCGTGACTGCTGTGTCTTGACACGAGGAATTCCATGTTAGCTTCCCCATCCCTGGGGTGCAGCAACTAAATGGCCAAGTCTGTGCTTAGGACCTACAGGGGCCTGCGTAGCCAGCAGGCTGCTGGGAGGTTCCTCTGAATGGGATTTTTTTTAAGAGACTGGGTCTTGCTCTGTCACCTGGGCTGCTGAAGTGCAGTGGCGTGATCACGAATCATTGCAGCCTCTAACTCTTGAGCTGGAGCGGCTGGATGGGATTTTTTAAAATGCTCTCTTCCTTTCCCGTCATCTGCAAGATCCCTAACACCAGGGCATAGCAGCCCACAGTTCTGCCCAGCAAAGAGGGCGGAGCATGGGGTTCCCAGCTGGCCTGGAGGCCCTTTGCAGGAAGCCACCTTTGTCAACCTCGGCCTCAGGGACTTTGCAATTGAGCAGGTCCTCACTGGGGTCCTTGCCAGCTCCTGGCACTCAGCATATTCTGGAACCCTGGCTTCTGTCCCTCTTAGGCTATATGTTCTATATGGGGGACAGGGATGTCCTCTAAAGAGGATGGCCTCTCTTTACACAAGGGCCTATTTTGCATGGCCTTGTTCCTACCTTCGTGTCTGCCCTCTCTTGGTACTCCGACATGGTCTCCACCCAGCCTCAGCTGCCTCCCGCACCATGACAGGCACTGGCAGAAGAGGCTGAAGCCCCCACATTGGCTCTGCCTGACTCCTCCGTGTGTGGTGGTCTCACCCACAGATAGCATGGCTGTGCCTTGGGCAAGGTTGATGCTGTAGGGGTTGGGGAGGCTGCTATCCTGCCTGAGGCCAGAGGTCCCTGCACTTGGGATGGTGCCTTTCATTCTGCTAGCAGTCCTGAGGCCTCCCTTGCAAACCTCTCTGTAGGGTGTGAACTGTGCGCGGGGGCAGAGGCCACACAGCACAGTGGTTAGCTGCCGGGCTCTAAAGCCAGCCAGCTCTGGGACAGCACTTCTCTGCACCTCAGATTCTGCATCCATAAGTGGGCGGCCAGTAGATGCAAGCATCTTGGAACACAGTGTTGAGTCAGTGCAAGTCCCCCAAGCCTACCCCTGAAGTGTTATAGTGACATCCACATCGTCGTCACCGTCTCTCTTGACTGGAGTCAGTGACACCAGTCCTCCTCCTGTAGATCTCTGTGGCCATAGATTCTTCCCAGCAAGAAAGACTGCTTGGTATGGCCCCTCACAGCTCACACTGTAGCCTAGAGAGACGCAGAGCCCTGCCACCTAGCCTGGCTGGGGAGGCAGAGCCCGCCCTCTGCCTTGGGTACAGAATGGTCTGTGAGCCCTTTTGACCTCCAGGTCTCAGAGACTCTGAGGACATAGGGTGACAGCAGAGACTGGAGCAAGCAAGTATCTGCACGTGCCCACCCCAACCCAACTACACAATTCCTGGCACTCACGGGCCCCGCCTTGGCCTGGCACGCCTGCTTGGGTTTCTGCCCATGTGGTTTCCCCTTGGCCTTTCGATCACGTCCGCTGGCAGAACATCCCCAGCTGTCTACATTCCTGAGCCATGAAGACGGCCACCTTGGGGCCAGGACAGGCTAGGACGCCCCCTGAGAGTGGAAGCGTGCGTGCTGGCCAGGATGTGCAGGGACACACCTCCAGGCACCTGCTTCTCCGTGCTTGTGCATGGCTGTGCCCCTGTATGTCTGCGTGTGCATAGGTCTGTGTGTGCGCTGGCAGGTATGCACACAGTGGGCACAGACAGCCTTGTGGATGCACATGTGTGCCAGACAGTGGGAGCCTGTGCAGGAGGAAACATACAAACTCCTGGGGGCCCCATGGGCCTGTGAGTGGGACCTACACTCATGCATGATGTTGGGGCATGCATTTCCCATACCTGAGGGCCCTTGCATATGTGAGGGTTATGTACCCAGTATGGCCCTTCTCAGGCCAAGCTCACAGCCACAGGAGGAAGTTGGAGGAATTGCAGGAAGGGGGTCAGGATGAAATCAAACACAGAGAATCCGTTTGCCCAGCTCATCTGGAAGCTTCCCACATGTTCCCCTATTTACTCTCATACCAATCCCTGGAGGGAGAAATGCAGGAGAAATGGCCCTCTCTGAGCTTCTCTGAAGTTAGGGTTAGGGTTATGGCTATTTGAGGCTCAGAGAGGGCTAGTCACTTGTCCAAGGTCACACAGCCTGTAAGTGGTGGAGCCACTGCCAACTCTGTGTCTACCTGACTCTAGAAGCTGTCAGTCAGGGAAGGGAGCTAGGGGAGCTACTGTCAGGGCCTGAGAATAGCAGAGAGTGGTCCGCTGCATAGACCAGGGCCTAGCAGGTCCTTTGGAAGGTGAGAGCCCACCCAGGCTACATGCACCCTGGACCGCACCTGCCACAGCGGGCTATTATTCTAATAAACGTGTGCTAGCCCCTGGTGTAAGTGCTTTGCACACAATAACTTCTCTAATTCTCTGTAATGCCCTAGGAGGCCAGTGCTATTATTATTGATTATTATACTATGCATAAGATTTATGTTATGTAATATGTTATAATTATCATTAATAAACTATTATTATTCTCATTTTAGAGATGAAGAAACTGAGGCACAGTTAAGTAAAGTAACTTGCCTGAAGTTCCACAGCTAATTCCTGGCACACATGCAGCTTTGCTCCAGGGTCCGAGGGCTGCCCCCATACCTGCCACTCTGACTGGCATCTCTTTGTGTGTGAGGCCCCAGCCTCACCCCCTTTCTGGTGGGTGGTCTCCTACTCCATTCTGCATGTAGGCCCAAGGAAGTTGAGGGCTGGGTGCACCAGCCCCTCACCTCACAGATGGGGAAACTGTCTGTACTGGTACAGTGCCTGGGCCTTCAAGACTCCCAGTGTCCAACTGAGTGCTGACTTTGTCTGTTCCTCACTTGCTATGGGATTTGAGACAAGTGCCTGCCCAGTTCCCAGCGAGAGCAGGTAGAAAGGGCTGTCCCACAGTTTCCAGGTGGGGAGTCCTGAGAGGAGGTGGGCAGGCCTGGCAGCAGGCACTGCATGGGCAGGCTGGAGAAGGCGAGGCTGGGCCGGTGCTGAAGTCCAGGCTCAGGAGCCGGTTTTCCCAGGCTGTATCTGAGTAATCCTGTGTCTATATTTATCTCCTCCTTTCTTGGGTGAGTAAACAGAGCCTGATGCCAGCCAGCCCCGCTACCCTCCCCCCGTGCCAGTACGTTCCCCTCACCTGTAGGGTGGCCCTGGAGAGCACTGCAGTCTTGGCCCTAAGCTCAGCTTGGCTTACGTAGGACACATGAGGGTGCTCGAACCCAGTGGCTTCTGTGAGGAATCTAGCTGTCAGAGGTGGCCAGGGATACTCCAGTCTGGGCCGCTGCAGACATGGGCCATCATGGCTTTGGCCTGCAATGTTGGTGCATTGGAGGCCTGGGAAGCACCCCCTACTCTCACCATTCGGGATCAAAGGGTCCTCTTAGCTATGTCAGATGTGCCTTTCATTCCCACATTCACATGTTGGTCTAGGGGTCTGTACCCCTTCCCTCCAGGATGGTAAATTCCAAGAGGAGGTCTGCATGCCCAGAGGTCTAGAACACAGGCTCCAAAGTCAGACTGCTCCAAAGTTGGATCCTGGCACCCTCACCTTGAGCTAATAACCTCTTCATGACTCAGTTTCCCTGCTTGTTAAATGGGGCCAATACGTCCTATTTTCTAGGGATCGTATGAGCATTAAGTTAGAGGCATTATGAGCTGACAGTGGGATGGACTGTGCTGGGGAGGGGCTGTCTGTCCCCACTTGCAGGCCACAGGGGACATATATATACGGCTCTCACAACAGGCACACACTAATGGACACCCCTCATTTTGAGAGGAGCATGCAGCCTGAACCCAGGATGGATTAAATGGGTTCCAGGCTGGGAAGACCCCATAAGGTGCAGGAGCCAGATAGTAACTTTGCTGAGACCCTCTTCAGAGGTGAAGGGGTCAGGTGGTCATTGTCCAGAGACAATGGAGCCTGGATCAGGCCTAGGTGTTGCCACCCCAGACCCCAGCCAGGATCACCAGGGCTAGCAAGGCCCCTGCCCTGACTCTGCCCTGGTGGTGCCACTTCACTGACCTTGGAGTGGCCTGGGCCTGGTGCACGTGCATGGCAGCCCCATCTGCTTCCAGGCTGGATTAGGCAGAGTCCGAGGACGTGCCGGGCTGGCAGGCTCAGGGGCGGGGTGGGTGCTGGTGCTGAGGCTGCCCTATGTCAGCTCAGGCCTGGGCTGTGGCAAAGCCTTGTATGGCTCTGGCAGAGAGCTCGGCTGGCGGCACCCATTGGCTGGACTGGCACTCCCAGCTGGGGCTGCCCAGCCCCAAACCACGGGTAACTAGAGACGCCGGGAGCTGGTGGATTAGCATGTCTGCCTGCCCGCCAGTCCGTCCACCCCCAAGGCTGCTCTTTTCCTTTCCTAAAAAGGCAGAGCTGGGCAGAAGAGACGGGCAGTTGAACTCAGGGCTGGGGTCAAAGGAGGGATGGGTGGGGTGGTGCAAGTGGCTTTGTTGAGGGTTCGGGAATCATAACCCTGGCCTTGGGCCAAGCACCGGACATCAATATTCTCATCTGGAAAGGGAGCAGTAGGCAGCGGGGTCCCCCTAAAGTTGGTGATGCCTGGAAAGAACTGGGGAATATATATGCTGGGGTCCCCCAGCCCCAACCCAGTTTCCAGGGCTGCTGAGTAGCAAAGAGACCCAGATTCTCTTTCCATAGGAAGCTAATCACTTCCCAAATGTGGGGACCTGGTTTCAACTCCTGGCCCTGATGTCCTCTGGGAAGCAGTGTCACTATTCTGGCACCCTGACGTTCGGCAAATAACCTCTTTGTGACTCAATTTCCTTGCTTGTGAAATGGGGCCGATACTTCCTACCTTTCTGCTCTGGCATAGATGACGAGGTTATGAGGCGTCTCCTCCCAGCGTCTCCTGAGCAGTGCCCATGATGAGTCCCATTCAGTGCAGCCCTGTCTGCACCCTCTTCACCTGCTCTCTGTCCTCCACCCACTCTTCCTTCTTCTTTCCTCTCATGCCCATCTCAGGCTGGCCCATCCTACCTACAGTGGCCCGCCCCCTGGAGTCTCCAGGACAGAGTGTGGTCTCCAGGTTCTGAGCCTAGAGATGACCCAGGCCTAAGGGTGAGGGTAGGATCTCCAAATTCTGCAGCCCCTGCCAGACCTGAACTGGGACCCAGACAAAGCTTGGTGAAGGCCTCGGCAGCAGCCAACAGTGGCCACTGCCCTCTGAGGCTGGGGTCAAGGGGACAGGGGGGTGGTCCTGCTGCTGGCCAGGGTGTGATCTTGGTCTTTCCCCTTCATCTGGAAATGGGAGGGTGCGTCCTGCCCTAGTCCACTCCAAATGGGAAAGTGCTTCACGAACCTTAGAGAGCAGCCTAGGAGGCCTGCTGGCCACGATGTGTGAATGACTGGTGGGCCTTGGGCCTGTTGGCAGACAATGGAGGAAAGAATTCATGGCCACTTTTCATGCTCTTGGCTACTGGAACCTAGGCCCTGGCCTCTGCTGGTCACTCCTTGCACCTGTGGCCTCAGGCACAGGGACCTAAAGTGGCTACCAGGTGGCCATACTGACAAGTCAGAGGGTTGGCTGCTGGAGAGAATCGTCGGTTGGACCCTGGGTGGTTGCAGCTGATCAGTCTGAGACCTGGGGCTCCCCTGGAGCCTGAGTGTGAAATGGGAGGGGAGGAAGACCTCAGGTTTCCTGAAGGACTACATGGGAGTCACACAAGGGTTTTCTGGTCCTCATACCACCCCTGCCCAGCGGTGTACCTTTGGCTGCTGGGGGCCCTTCTGTTTTCCTCTCTAAATATGGGGACAGTGACTCTCATCTTGTGGTAAGGACCACAGATGGAGTTTATCAAATGCTGGGCACTGGGCCTAGCACACACTCCGCTATTCTTCTTCTCCCTCTGGGGCTCTTGGGGGCTGTCCTTCCCTACTGGCCCAGACGGAGATGTGTCCCCCCTCCACCACCGCCCAAGGACGTGCTCCCCAGGCACCTGCTCCAACAATGGCTCTTTGTCCCATGATTTTAAAGCCAAGTGCCACATTTGCTCCCGGGGCCTCTTCTGGACTGTTATTTTTTTCACTTGCTCACTGTAAAAATCCAGCACCTTGGAGGCCAACACTGTCAGGCCCTCCCCGTCCCGTCACTGACATCTGCTCATCTCCTTGTCCAGTTCTGAGAAGTCTAAGCCTTGTATGATTATCATTAGGGCTATTTCTAATTCTTCTCATTCTCCTCCATCAGGCATGACCATGTGACTTGCTTTTGCTGGCAAAATATGCATGCAAGGGATAGTTGTTTTCACGTAGAGCCAAAATACAGCCAGCTGTGAGTTACGTACCTGCCCTTGCCGAGGAAAAGGACATGGGCTGCCCAAGCACAGGCCTCTTTGACAACTATGCCAGCTATATATATATTTTTTTGAGATGGAGTTTCATTGTAGTTGCCAGTGGGAGGTCCTAAGTACTGTACTTGCCTCGTGGGTTCGTGGAAGCACAGGAATGAAGCCTCTATCCGTCTGGGTCTCCGACTGACTAGGATAAGCATAACTCCCCTGCTGACCCGCACTGAACATACAGTGAGGGAAAGAAATACACTTCCCTTGCATTCAGCCACTGAGTGTCTGGATTGCTAGTTTCTGCAGTGAACAGAACCCATCCTGACTGTTACGCTCTGGCTCACAGCCCGGATCTCCACTTAAGCCCTGCAATCCTCAGTGATGGCCTCATTTGCTACCGGCACAGCCCACTCAGCACCCTGCACGCTCACTTCCTGTCCCCTTCATCCCAGTGGTGATCTCTTTCATTGTACCTCAACCACCCGTGCCTGTGGCCGACAGTTTTCATCCAATGAGTTAAGACAATTCACAGCATTTTCCTGTTTTCATCCAAGTGACCACTTGACCACTGGCCTTTCTCCTTATCAGCCAGGCCTGTTTGCTCCCTTCTCAGCTTGTGGGCTCAGTGGTCAATGGCCTCACCTTTTCACTTGCCAGTGACTAACCTCCAGTGACTCATTGTCTTCATGTCCCATGGCCTGGCTAAGCCCAGGCCACCTTCCCCATGCCCACCGCCAGCGGACAAGTGCTTCTAGAAAAACCACACTGACAGACAGAGGGCAGCTGGCCCTCGATGCTACACAGGTGCCTTCCGTTTCCCTGTGGGCTTCTGCCTGCGCCCTTCAAAGCTCATTCACACATCCTCAAGTGTCTTTGATCTTTTCACCCTGCAACTTCCTCAGGTGACTTCACTCTATCTCCCACATGAAATCCATCTTCAAGAGTGTCCTCAGCTGGGCGCGATGGCTCACGCCTATAATCCCAGCACTTTGGGAGACCAAGGAAAGTGTATTGCTTGAGGTCAGGAGTTCGAGACCAGCCTGGCCAGTGTGGCAAAACTCCCGTCTCTACTAAAAATACAAAAATTAGCTGGGCATCGTGGTGTGTGCCTGTAATCCAAGCTACTAGGGGGCTGAGGCTGGAGAATTGCTTGAACCTGGGAGGTGGAGGTTGCAGTGAGCCGAGATCGTGCCACTTCACTCCAGCCTGGGCAACAGAGTGAGACTCCATCTCAAACAAACGAACAAAGACTGTCCTCAACTTCCTGTCACCAAACAGACACGCTGACTGCATCTGTACTTTCTCCCTCCCCTTCCTTTGGGCCACAGTGGGAGAGGAGTCTACATCTGCTCATCGTTTCCACCAGCCCGTCACACACTCGGCTTCCTTTCCCTGTACCCCACACCCCCCGTGACTGCCCCAGCTCTTCCCTGTCTCTAGCTCAGGCCCCTAGAAGGCATCTGTGTCTGCTGCCTCCATTTCCCCACCTTGTCCTCACTCTTCAACCACCCCCATCCACCACCACCATTTATTCCACACTCAGCATCTACGGAGGGCCCTCTATGCGCCAGGAATTGTACTAGTCCAGCTTTCCCAAAAGCCACAATTAATCCCCTGATTGTTTTGAACAAACAGACCCTCTTAGGCTCTTAGCATGAAACTTCGGGATGGCGCTTACCCTGAGAATCCCTCTTGATCTTCCAGCAATCCATCTATCCGCTCCTTCGCATGGCTCTCTTTGTCCTCCCGACCCTTAGGACTTTTCCAGGAAAGGTCCCCCGGGTGATGCAGACACACTCTGGATTGGCACCGTCACTCTCTTCCAGCACAGCCGTGGTGGCCACTGTGATTGAGTAATTGATGGCAGCCTCCCCTGCTAGACTGTGAGCTTCTCATGGTGGATCTGTGTCTGTCCCACTCACTGTGGTATCAATGACTGCCTCTCACTGGCACTTGGCAAACCATTGCTGAATACGAAAGGTGGGGACTCCACTTCTTTTCCACTCTCATAACCCCAGTGCGCTGTGCAAAGCCCGCTCAGAGACAAATTGTTGAAGGTTTACTGTGTTCCAGGCTCTGTTAGCCACTACCGTATATGCGATCTGATTTAATCCCCGCACCAGCCCTTATATAGATCATGACCCTCCACTTTATAGACTAGGAAACAGACGCACAGAGAAGTTACGTGAGTTGCTCAAGGTCACACAGGCAGTAATGGCTGTGCCTCCCCCACTGCCAAGACTCAAGAATCAATTCACTCACTACTCATCTTGTAGTGAGGTGAATGGGGGCACCCAAAAACTTAAGTTCATGTCCTAATGCCTGGAATCTGGAAATATGATCTTGTTGAGGCAGGGACTGGAGTGATGAGTGTATAAACCAAGAACTGCCTGCAGCCACCAGAAGCTAGGAGAGGCGTAGAGTTGATTCTCCTTCAGAGCCTCCAGAAGGAATCAACTTTGCCAACACCTTGACTTTGGAGTTCAGGCTTCCAGAACTGTGAAGGGATAAATTTCTGTTGTTTAAACCACCTCGTTTGTGGTGATTTGTCACCGTGGACCAGGGAACAAGTACAGGCCCCACACCACACGGTGCATATCTGCTGCTTCCTCACGAGGTCTTCCCAGGGCTGCAGGAGAGTCCTGGGCTGTGTGACTGTGGCCCAGTCACCCCCTCCTCTCTTGGCCTGACAGCTCTGCAGCAAAATGAGCACTTGGGATGCAGAGTGTCCTTCCAACTCTGACACTGTGGAACCCTTTAGAAAAACCATGAGCTAGGCAAGCAGGACTATGTTGGGATTTTCAAATTTATTCCAACATGCCATTTTTTTAAAAAATATCCTCAGGCTGAACACTCAGCCAGAGCTGTAATAAAGGCAATTATTATACTTGTAAAAACTTCTCATTCACAGTACAGATGTAATTTACAACAAAGGTCACACACATCAATACTGAGCATTTTTCCTTTTGTACGTCAGACTCTGTGCTTTAGACCTGTGTAGATTTTTTTTTCTTTTGCACTGATATATACCATACCAACATTGCAAGATGCAAGTGTGGAAACCGGAGTTTAAATAAAATTACAGGCAAAACTACCCCGTCCCAGTGCGGCTGCTGTACATATCTACAGTACAATTTTTGGAATGTATTGCCATTTAAGAACATAGAAACTCTCTACAGACAATTTCACATACAGAATACATACACCTTTTAGAAAAAAAGGCAAATATTTATCTTACAGAGAGCATTGTAATTTACATTTGCCTGCACGATACTTTTTTCTTTTTTTTTAAATACTAGATTTAGTAAAGTGATCGTAAGTGCCGAAGCGGTTTTCTAATGGAAAGCAGACTGGATTCACAACACAGAAGCAGAATTGGTGGACCAGCCTTTCGGGGATGTCCTTCCCCTGGTCACACAGCATCTCGGTCCCTAAGGACAGGTGCTCAGCCAGGACTTCTGCTTTAAGAAGGATTTGCCTGGAGAAAGGACTAGAGAGAAATCCAGTGCAGATGTGCTGCCCATTCCTCTTAGAAGGGCTGGGTGGGAATGGAGAGGGGCTAGAGGAATCTGGAAGCTAATTCTTTTAGGCTTTTTCCAACAGAGGGAAGCAGAGGGACTTCTGGGTCTGGAAGCTGGAGTTTGTGGAGGTGACAGTGCAGGCAGCTGGCTGCTGTCAGCCTCCTGGGGGTCGCAGGGGTTGAGGCCAGAGTGAAAGCCATAGGTGCAGGCGGGAGGGGCAGGCGTGTCCTCAGAGAGGAGTGGGGTTACTACGCAGAATGGTCCTGAGATTGCCAAGGGTGAAGGGCATTGTGGAGTGCAGGCCTGGGGGGCAAGGACTCACCAGCCGAAGGCAAGATTTGGCTCTAAAACCTCGACCAGTTGGTTCCTCCCCCACTGCCCACACCCAAGGACCAGGGCTAGTACCAAGGAATGGCCACCTGGAGCATTTCAACAGAGCCCGCAGCAGGCATCTGTGCCAAGTCAGCCACTGCTTCCTCTGACACTTCCCTCAACAGGTACGGTGACATCACAGGCAAACAGGAAGCTCGGAAGTGACTGGGAGCAGGGAAAGAAGGCCCAGGGGCGGGTGTGCATGGGGCGAGCGTCTTTTCCAAATCTTGAAGGTGTACCTGTGGGCTGGGGGCTCTGTGCACAGGGGAGTGGGAATAGAGTCCAGAAGAGGGGGCTAGAGCTGTGCCCAGTGACATATACCCAGGCTGGTGGCATTGGTGCTGTCCCTCTGGGCACGGCATCAATGTGGAGGCAGCCCTTTGGTGAGATTCTATTGGTGCATTTTCCCCATCATTTAGAAATAGTCTCCAGTGACTCTGGCCCCTGTGGCTTCTCTGCCTAAGCCTGGTGACTGCCAGGACTCTGCCCTGCCAGCTGCACTGTTCATTGCTAGGCAGCCCATGGAAGAAATCTTGGGTGGGTGGGCTGTTTGAGTACAGGAAGAAAAATGCCCAGGAGAGCTGGAAGGCAGGGTGGGGTGGAGTGGTGTGGGGCCCCCCCACCAAGGGCAGGGGCTAGTCCACCAGAGCCCCCAGTCTGCTGCATTGTAGGTCTGGGGCAGGAAGAGCTTGGCCAGGAAGATTTCTAACCTGGGCCGAAGCAATGCCCTTTATGCACCTCCCAGACCTCAGCCCTTGAAGCCTCCAATCCGTGGGCAGTCCCGTGGGTTAGGGAAGAAAGGAGGGTGGAGAAAGCCCTGGCCTCCCAGGACTCGGAGGAGTCACTTTCTGCTAGGCCACAACAGCAATATGGACAGTGTGGTCCAGGCTGGGCTTGCCGCTTCTCTTCAGGAGGATGAGAGCCCTGGTCTCTGAGTGAAGCCACCAGGAGCTACTGGCTAACCCCGACTCCCCAGAACCCTGGAGCACAGTGGACCCCCAGGGAGGCCCTGCCTTTTGTCTTAGCACTGAGTGAGGCAAAGGAGAATGAAGAAGGTGTTCTGGCTGCAGGCTGGACAGTGGCTGGTCTGTCTGTCGAGGAGGGACCAAGCAGGGAAAGGCCACGAATTGGAAGAGGCCGGTACAGCCAGCACAGGGGGTTCACAGAAGGGTCTCAACCCTCCCCACCGACGGCATCCTGGACCCGAACAGCTTTGACAGCTCAAGAGCCCCGGGGTTCATACAGCCTGGCTGAGCACTGCAGGTTGGCCAGAGAGTCCCTGCTCTGTATAGGGTGGCATCAAACCCAGCCTGCACAGGCCACGGCGGCTGTCCCTGTGCTGTCCTGCCTTGTAGAAAGTAGAGACAATCACTTTTGGAAGACTGGGAGAAAACTCACCTCTCCCAGTTGGGGCAAACTTGCTAGAGTTCAGGTTCCGTGGTTCAATTTGGGATTTAAATTTCTGGTCCTATTATTTTTCTTACAAAGTAGAGTTTTGCCCCAGGAACTGCAGAGCAGCTTTCTGAAGGTAGAGGCGGGGATAAGGAAGAGGCACTGGCTTGCGCTGATTGCTTCAGAGTAGAATTCCAGTGACTTGGGACAATTCAAAAACCCTCTAGGTCAAGAGAACAAGGTGGCAGGGCAAACTAGCAAACACCATCCCCTCTCTCTTTTTCACAGAGAGGTGGAAGACGAAAAACAGGCCCAGGCTGTGCCGGCAGTCACAGTTCTGGGTGTTTCCTCGGGGTAGTGGAGACAGGGACAGTGTGGGGCAGGGGCAGGGGCTACAGTTCCCTGCAAACCCAGCCCTGAGGGGAACAGGGTCCCTTGTACCCCAGAGACTAAGGTGAAACAAAACCCAAAACCCAGACTCAGGAGCGGCCCCTAGGGCTTGGGGACGGCCGCTTCCGCCTTCGTGGGTAGTTTTAGAACACAGGAAACAACAGGAGAGTGCGGCCTCAGTCAGGGGCTCCAGAGCCGGGGACGGACAGTCAGGGCTCCTTCCCCAGCCCAGGGGACCGGGGTGGGGAGCAGAAGGCAGTGTCGGGAGTAGGGTTGCATGGTGGGGTGGCCTGCCCACCCATGGAGTGCCAGGATGGGCCTAGGACTCAGACTTCCAGGGTATCCAGGAGCCCTTGGGGAACCAACCCTCCTCCTTTTACCTGCTCCTATTATTTTGTGTTGAAATCCCAGGAAAAGTAACATTTTATTTTCTTGTAAAAAAAAAAAAAAAGAAAAAGATTATTTTTTTCTGGGCCTGCCTGCTGGGGCCTGGGTGGGGTCATCTGCCTGTGTTTGCACCCCTCTGCCTGGGGACACTGGTCTTTCTGCCGGCAGAGGGGGGTGGCCACAAGCTGGGCAGGGGTAACGTGGCAATAAACAGGAACCTTGCTAGCATCTGTACACAGGAGTGCTTCCTTCTACATCTAATTTCATATTGTTTAAAGTTTCTTTTTTCTCTCTCCCTCAGTGCACCCCTCCCCCTCTGCCAACCTCTGGGGTGGGTGGCTGCTAACCGCAGTGGGGAGGGTCAGGAGGTTCCACCCTCAGCTTTTTCCCAAAAGCATAAACTATTCACAGCCTCAGACTCCTTGTGGGGTTTTTTTTTTTTTTTAAATGTATGTATGTGATTTGTTTTGTTTCCTTTCAAGCAACAAAAGGTGTAGAAAAAGGCACAGGTAACTGCATACATGAGAAGGTACAATAGATGGGGCCGTGAGAGCTCCTGGACGGAGGGCCAGATGGGGCTGAGGGAGCAGGTGACTCGAGGAATGCGGCTGGAAACGTCTGGACACTGGAAGTCAGATGCTGAAGTGGCTGGAGAGAGGCTAAGCGTTGGGGGGGCCCCTGTCCTCAGGCTGATGCGGAGGTGCCCTGGGCTCCCCACTTCCTGAGGGCTCAGGGGAGTCCTGCCTGGTCCTGGGTTCCCCAGAGAGGTTCCTCCTCCGGGCTGGGAAGCGGGCAGAGACCTCCGCCAGGCAGCCCACGGAACTGCTTCGGTCCAGTGGCGGGGTGGCAGAGGCCTCGGGGTTGGCCGGTGCATGTGGGGACTCCAAGCGGGGGCTCCAGGACTGCGCTGCCCGGTGGCCCTGGGGCGGCCGGGGCAAGGTGTCAGGAGGGGTGCAAGGGTTGTGCGTGGGTGTGGGCTCTGCAGGTGCCTCGGCCCCTCGGGGCGTCCAGTCAGGAGGCCTGCCCGGGCCTCCGCCGGTCCTCTCCCTCTCCTTGGGGTAGTCCCTGCCCTCCAGCTCCGAGGAGAGTGTGAATTTGGAGACCTTAGCCACAGGTGACACGGAGGCTGATGAGCTCTCGGTGGGACTCCAGCGGCCTCGCTCCTGGGCCTCCCGGGCCCCTGTCAGGTCACTGCCACCCCCAGAGAAGCCACTGACCCAGGCCGCGGTGGGCCCTGGCAGCAGGGTGGGGTGGGCTCCTGGCCGGGCCTGCACCATCTGGATCCCACCGATGGGAATCAAGGGACACGGGGCACGGGTCAAGTGCTGGGAGTGCAGAGGCAGGTGGCTGAAGATGTTCTCCTCTGTCCTGGCTGGGATGTGGCCGTGGAAGTCATGGGGGGCGGAGAAGGGTCGGGAGGAGAGAGGACGAGCAGGGCCGGGTGCGCAGGAGGGACTTCGGGACGCGGCCTTCTGCTGGGGTCAGAAAACAAAACAAGGTAAGGTGAAGGTTACGTGCTGGACACATGGGGAGCTGAGGCCTGGAAGTGGGAGGGGGACTTGCCTGAGATCACAGAGCGAGTCCAGAGTCCCAGCTGAGCTGGGCCCAGAACCAAATTCCTGACTCCCTGCCCACTGATGCGAAGCCAGCTGCTGTCTCTGGAATGCGCCATGTCCAGCTCTACAGTGGCCCGAGTGTGCTCATGGCCTCCCATGGACTCCATTTCTCTGGCCAGCATATCTGTCTTCAAAGGAGGGGGCACTTGAGCAAGATGGGGCCCTGCTCTCACCCATGAGCCTGGCCTCTATGTGGGTCTGCTGCTCCTCCTGTTTGTAAAATGGTCTTCACTCAGCTTCACCCTTGGACATGAGTTCCGACCTGAGGCTCTTGACCTTGTGCCACCCCCAGGAATTTGAATGTGACCCCAAAATTAAAAATCAAGGAAAGATTCCTAGATCAGTATCCCCCAGGAGTGACAGGGCTGCGTCACAGCAACATGGTGACACAGAAGGTGTCAGAAGGTGAAGGTCAGCTGACAATGATGGTGCTGTCCATGGTGGGGTCATGGCAGCCGAGGGGACAGGATGGTGGCCGTGCTGATGGGTGGCAGCAGTGGTGTGTTGGTGCAGTGGTGATGGAGGTGCTGCTGGCCATGGGGATAGTGCTGATGGCTGACAGGGATGGAACTGGCTGTGGTGCCTCCAAGGGCATTTGGTGACAGTGATGCTGGGGATGGTGATGGTTTTGGTTAAGTTCTGCCACCTGCTCACAGAACACAGGCAGATGGGGATGGGTGGGGGGTTGGACATTGCATGAGTATTTGCACCCACATCCAAGGCCACACCCCTTATAAGTGATATGATATAGTTTGGATATCTGTCCCCCCAGGAATCTCGTATTGAACTGTAATCCCCAGTGTTGGGGGTGGGGCCTGGTGGGAGGTGTTTGGGTCATGGAGACTGATCCCTCATGGCCTGATATGGTCCTCCAGATAGTGCGTGAGTTCTCATGAGATCTGGCATTTTGAGCGTGTGGCATCCCCACCCCACTCTCTCTCTTGCTCCCACTCTGCCATGTAAGATGCCTGTTCCTGCTTCGCCTTCCGCTTGAGGCCTCCCCAGAAGCCGAGCAGATGCTGGCACCACGCTTCCTGTACAGCCTGCAGAACTGTGAGCCTGTTAAACCTCTTTCCATTATAAATTACCCAGTCTCAGGTATTCGTTTATAGCAATACAAGAACAGCCTACTATGTGGTAGAACCCAGATCCCATGAACTCCAGAGTCCATACTCTGTGCTTCTGAGGCTAAAATGAAGTTTAATAAGCCAGCTGATTTAGGGCACCCAGCATGATGCCTGGCACAGTAGGTGCCTAATAAATTTTGCTAAATTATTAACTACTGAGCTGGTGGAGTTGTTTAGTTCCAGGTGTTCCAGGTGTGATACCCAGGAGGGGGTGAACTTGCAACCCCTGCACCCACAGGAGAGAAGTGGCCCAGCCACCAGGGGCAGGAACTCACCCACGGGGAGGCGCAGGTCTCTGGGCTTCTGCTGAGGAGCTTGTGAGGTAGAGGCGCGGGCGGGAAGAGAACCTGTGGGGCCAGCCCCAAGCCTGAGCCATGCTCGCCCGTGGAGGGGCTGCCCGGCCCAGCCAAGGCCCACTTCCCTGGCAGCGCTGACTGTGGTGGTGACTCGGCCTGACCTGGAGACCATCTCTGGGTGGGCGAGTGTCTGGGGAGGCCTGGGTCGGTGGTACCCTCGAGTTTGGGGAGCATGTGTGCTCCAAGGGGCAGTTCTCTTCCCAGGGGGTGGGGGGTGAGAGGAGACAGCTCAAGTCTTGGAGATCCACAAGGGAGCGGGCCCAGGCCCCTTCCTGGGTCCGTGTGCAGGCCAGGCGGGCTCAGGGCTGAGGCCTGTGGTTCTTGGGCCGGGGAGCATCGCTGGGGAGATGAGTCGTTTTTGGTTAGTGAGTGTTTGCGGGCTAGTGGTGGGTGGCCTGCTTCTTTGCTTGGGGACCACGGTCTTCTTGGGGACACAGGCTTGGAGCTCAGGGCTGAGACTGTGTCTTTCTCCACAGAACCCTGAGCGGCTGGTCCCAGCCGAGGGAGGCACAGGATGCTCTGGCTGGACGTGGAGCAGCTGCTGGCTGTCAGGCGCTCAGCTTCCGAGACTGAGCTGCCTCCTGTAGCCTCGGTGCCAGAGGCGGGGGCATCTGGGGGCTGAGGGCCTGAGATGGGTGAGGAGTCTGCCCGCAGTGCATGTGGCTGGCCAGGCGGGGGCACCTCTGAGGATGGTCTGGACAGCTCCTCCTGGCTGTCCTCCTCATCCTCATCCTCATCTTCGTCCAGGTCTGAGTCTGAGTCCGAGTCCTCCAGGTCTGAAAACTGATGCTCCTCCACAGCCTCTGAGCCCTCTCGCCCTTCCGAGTCCTGGAACACATCGTCACTGGTTCCTGAGGGCAAACACAGAAGACCCAAGGTCACCGTTAGGCCTTGGCGCCACTGACCCCTTGGCTGCTCCTCTCTGAGCCCCAGTTTCCTTGCCTGCCACCTGGGCATGATAGCCATGGCAAGGGCACAAGATTGTTGTGACAACCAAGAAACATAATAAATATGGGAGCACATCGTGAATAACAATAGTGAACAATAATCCCTTATGCCTAGAATGTGCAATGTTCAGCTCCAAGGACTTTGGGTATATTTATCCATTTAGACCTCAAAGCATCCTATGAAGCTGGTACCATTCTTATCATCATGTTACAGATGAGGAAACCGAGGTAAGAGAGAGTAAGTAACTTGCCCAAGGAAGACAGTAGTAGGGCTGGGATTGAGCATAACAAAGAAGACAGTCTTCGTTCGTTTCTTTTTGTTTTTTTCACTAGCATCTCAGTGCTGGCTTCACCACAGGCAAGTTACCCCACTTTGCTGTGTTAGTCTCCCCCTTTGTCGAATCAATGTGATGGTCTCACCTCACAGGGTTTTCTAGGAGGAGTAAAATGAAGGCCTGGAATACAGCAAGGGCTTAGAAATAATTATAGCTACCAGATTAATCCATTAATGATGAAATGTATTATTCCAGGGCAGAGCAGTCACACTGGCTGGTCCAGCAACACAGAGCCACCCATGGTCAGTCTAAACACACATCTGCCATAGTGACCAGGCTCCCGCTGGCTGGTACCATGGCACCTGGCAGGTGGCAGACTGACCTCTGTGGGTGGTTTGGCTAAGCTGGCCTCCGGCTGCAGAGCAGGTCTCCATCCCAGCCACGCTCTTATCTGAGGAGCCACTGCCCTTTTGAAGTCTAGGCTGCTCCCGGCTGCAGGGTTCGGGGCTCTGAAATTCTAGCCTCCTGGTCTGCTTCCTCTGGGACGGCCCCAACTAGCCAGGTCACCTCTAATATGTCAGGGGTCTAGTTTGGGCACCTCTGAAATGGCTAGCCATCCAGACGCTGGGGAGAGCTCTGCTAACATCTGGCCTGCTCGCTGGTCCATCACGAAACTGTTGGAACCTGTTTCTGGTCTGCAGCGTGAGGCTGCTGACAGGAGGGCTGAGCCGGCCAGCCCCATCACTCACACGTGTCAGTACTGTACCCACTGCTGACCAGGAGGGCTGACACAGAAGCTGACCCAGGCCGGTGGGGCAGCCAGGCTTTGGTTCTCCACCATGCCCAGCTGCCTGGGGGCCAGAAAGGCTGGCACTAGCGCTTCCAAGTCACTCAGCACACAGCAGTCAGATGTCCGAAGTGGACAAAAGTGGGCATTCAGTCGGATGTAGGTCAAAAACTATGGGGCGGAGCTGGGGCTGGCAGGCAGAGGGAGGGCCCCGAGGCTAGAGGCAGGGTGATGAAAGCAGAGGGAATGAAGGATTAGGATGAGAGCAGGGCTGGGGATGGGGCTGAACTTCGCAGTCATGCCCCAGGCGTTGACCTCCCTTGCCTAGGACTTTGGCAGGGGTCTTCTTCAGCACCAGGGCACCTGGCCCTGCCCCTCATTTACATACAGCAACATCCAGGCACAGATGACCCAGTGAGAGCTGGTGGCTGAGTCAGAACTATGGTTTACAGCTCTTGCATTATTACGCTGACAGTTTAAAAATGATTTGCTCCATCAAGAAGCAGGGAGTGGTCGGGTTTGAATCCCAGCACCACCACTTCCTTGTTGTGTGATGTTGGATACTTTACTTTCTCTGTGTCTGGTTTCCTCATCTGTAAACTGGGTAGCAATAAAAGCACCCTAGGAAGCTGCTGAGAGGATTGTGGGGGCCTGGTACACAGTAAGTACCCATTCAACTTCAGCTTCTGTCATCCCGTGATCCCCTGCCCCCCTAGTCTCAGCAGGCAGGCAGCTGGGGTGGCATTGTCAGCATTTTGCAGATGAAGGTCACGGGTCGTGTTAGGAGTGAAGGAGAGTCAGGACCAGCGTCTCCTGATGTCCAGCAGGGAGGGCTCCTCAAGACCCTCCTGACTAACGTGGAAGTTCAGGCCGAGTGCGGTTAGTGGCCTGTCCTGGGCACTCAGCGCACGAATGCTGGAAGCCAAGAGTCCCCTGCTCCGCTCAGAGCTGGCCGGGCCCTCCACATGTGCGTTCCTGCAGGGCTCTGGGGAATGCCCCTGGCTGGGCGGTCCCTTCCCAGGGCCCTTGCTGGAGCGGCCCCGCCCCTGCTGGGATCGAGGCCAAGGCTCCACAAATGAGAAAGCTGAGCGCGCGGCGGGAGCCGCTGGGAGAGGCCACACGGTGGCGCTGGCGCCAAGCCTGGGCAGCACCGGGGGCGGGGCCGGGGCCGGGGCGCCTCGCTATTTCCGGGCTGTCCTCCCACGCGCCACCTCGTGTCCCACAGACACGAACTCCTCCTGCCGCTCCCCCCGGCATCTGCCTCGTCGCGGAAAGCGGCAACTCCATCCTTCAGTCTCTTGGGCTTAACCCTTGGAGACCTCCTTGGCCCCTTTTCGTCCTCACCCCTCCCCTCTGCTCCATATGGGATCAGCTGAGCTTGTGGGCTCTCCTTCCAGAGCCCACCCAGATCCCGCCGCTTCTCCGCCTCCTGAGCACACCCGGCCTCCCCGCTCCCCCGGCACTGGCCAGAGGACTCCCTGCCTTCCTCCCCTGCTCCAGGGCACCCCCGTGCCCCTCAACCCTCAGGCTCCAGCTCTCACTGAACCCTCTGCCCCCGCGCCCAGCGGGCGCCAACACGTGGGCCAAGCGCCTGCTGCTGATCTCTCTTCCTCAGAGAGATCTGGGGAAGAGCTCCTGCCTGACCCCAGTTCCTCCAGGTGGGTTCTCTGCTCACAACGCCGTCTAGCACAGCCCCCCCCCCCCCGACGCGCCCCAGCCCTCACTTGGCTCCTCTGCTTTCTCTTCGGCTTCACAGGCAGGGCCCCTTCTCTACCCCACCTTCGCTCCTTGCCCAGCCTTGTTCCTTCCTTATTTACTTCGGAATCTCCAGCACCCAGAACACAGCCTGGCACAGAGATTGTGCCCAGTCATTACTTCTGGAATGAATGCACGGATTTCGTCCTCAAAAACGTGGCTCTCAGCATCCCTGTTCTCCCCACTGGGAAAATGAGGCTGGGGTGGGGCAGGGACCTCAAGGGAAGACTCCGGCTTAGGCTCAGGCTCCCCTGGTCGGGTCCATCAGGCAGTGGGGTGGCATGCAGCCAGGGTGTTTGTGTGACCTCGGGCTACTTTTCCCTGCTTGAGCTTTACCTTCCCTGACTTAACATGCATGACACAGTTTCTGCCACCTGTTATGAGGACTCAATGAGACAACATATATATATGGTGCAGTGTATCCTTGACAAGCATAGTGAAGCCACATTCTACCTGTGGGGGGAACAGCCTCAAGTTCATTTTCTGTTCTATAAGAGTGACTTACTCCACTTAAAAGGAAATGTGACTTAACTCTTTTTTGTAAGACCACAAATACATCCCCAAATCTGAAAAACAAAAACGGGACAAGACACACACATGCGTGAACACACACTCCTGTCACACTCTAAGTCCTGGGACTGATTTCAGGGAATCAGCAGGATTCCTGCTTTGCTTGGTGCTGGAGTGCTGGAGAAATGGCTCCAGCCTCCTCCTGCTGGAGGGCCCCATCCACCACCAAAGCCCCTCTGGCCTCCTGCCTGACTGCTGAGGCCAGGCAGTGCCCAGCCAGACCCACTGCCTTCGACTTCTCTGCCTTGTCTCCTCAGAGACTGACTGTAAGGTGCATCCTGAGGATTGACCGCCATGGCTAGGGTGTTTGGGGATGGGCTAGGAGGTGACAGAGGCTGAGGTCTGCTGTGGGCTCTCTTGAAACTCTCCTAGCTCCAAAAGACCCATGTGTCAGGCCCATGCCAGAGTGTGAAGGCAGGAGTGTGGGTGTGGAGCTTTGGAGAATATGTGTCCCATAGCATCGCTGGGAGGGGTTGCTGGATATGTCAGGGCATGCGTTTAGGACCTGCTTGACACATAGTGGGCACTCAATCAATGTTGACTCTAAGTACTCTCGTGTGCATTTATTCAGTAAACATTCATTGAGCACCCATGGGTGCCAGGTGCACCACCTGCATGACAGATGGTAATGCATGATAGCTAGGGCTGCACAGCATACCCTATGGCATGTGGGGAGTGGGCTCCATCATTCAGGGAATTTACCCTTTGTATCTGATAGTTGGGAGAACAGAAGGGGAAGGCATGGGAGGGAGAGAGAGGAGGAGGAGGAATGGGGCAAAGTGGACAGAAAGGAAGCAGGGAAGGCAGGGAGGAAAGGTGGAGGGGGACAGGGAAAGTGGGCGAGGGGAAGAGGGATGCAGGAGGTTGGCCATTTTTACCTTCTTCGGCTTCCAGCTCCTCCAGCACCCCTGTCTCTTGGCACTTTTTGCTGTGGGCCTTCGACTTCATGTGCTTAGTCAGATTCCCTGGAAAGAAACGAGAAGAGGCTTAGGCTCTGCAGTGGGGCGGGAGGCTAGGGCGGACCCAGGGCTTATGGAGGTAGCACCTGGCCCGTGGGCCGTGGTTTCTCAGACCAGTCAAGGCCCTGCCAGCTGCAGAGGCTGGGCAGCAGCTGAGGCATCCCTCTGCCCAGGTGCTCAGGCCAAGAAGTGTAGCCACAGCTGCTGCTCAGGGCAGTGCACAGGAGCTAGGTGGGGTGGGTGTGGGGCTGTGAGGAGACGGAGAATATAATGAGGAAGTGGGATGCTGGTTAAAAAACAAACAAAAAAGAAATTAAAAGACAACTCAAGTGCAACAGGCTTTTCTGGCTTCTGATTTAAGTCTGGCCCTAGGAGCTGGTGATACTCATCAGGCGGGACTATTGGCCATCTCAGGTGTGGGATGGTGTGGGAGGCTCCCATTGACTGGCATGGCGGGTGAGGACTCAGCATGCCTTTCTGGCTGAGGACACATCTAGGGCAGCCCACAGGGCAGAATGCTAAAGTCTAGGTAGAGAAACCAGGGCAAATTTAATATCGGGCCTGGGGAGAGGACAGAAGGGGAGAGGACAGAAGGTGAGAATAGGGAAGTCTGCTGGCCAGGGACTCGGAAGCCACAGGGCTGGGGGCCAAGCTTGGTTTCCATAGAGAAGTCCCCTTTCTGGGCCTGTTTCCCCAGGCCAATCTGCAGTGCAGACACAGGACCAGGGTGGTTCAGGGAAGGCTCAGGCAAGGCTCTGTCCTGCTTGATGCCTACAAAGCCCTCAGAGGGGAGGCTGTCTTTGCCCTGGTTATAGGTCCAGCCCACAAGCTGAAGAGCAGAGGCAGCAGCTCTGTGGAATCAGGGAACAGTATCAACAGCTTCAGTTCCCCAAAGGTGCACCACATTTCACAGGCCACATAGCTCTGTGAACAGGAGTGTTCTAGGAAGGACAGGCAGAGCATCCCAGCCTGCCCCAGAACACAGGCCACATGCCTCAGGATATTCCTTTGGGCCCAGCAGCTACTCCCAAGCTATGATGTGCTCACTGCTGCCCTGGGGATGGCTATATTTCCATATGGTCATAACATCATAAGTTCCCTGAGTCAGGTGCTCTGTCCCGTTAATCTAATTAATTGGTAAGTTTGAATGGATGGATGGAGGAGAGAAGGATGGAAAGAGGTAAGCCTCCGAGAGTGGGTGAATAGAGTGATTGACGGATAAAGTGGATAAAGGAAATATAAAGAGAATGAAGAACAGGAAAAGGATAGACAGAGGGATGGAACATTGGATGAGCAGATAAGGAGATGAATAGACAGATGGAGGATGGGTGAGCAGGTGAAAATAAATGGAAGGATAGAGGGAGAATGGGTTAGTAAACAGATGGGCTGACGGAGAGCTAGATGGGAGGACAGAGACATGGATGAATGGAGAATGAAGAATGGCCGGCTGGATGGGTGAATGCACACATGCACTTGTACATGCATGGGAGTACAGACAGGAGGATGACAGAATGGGAAGTTGGATGGGTGGGAGGACAAACGGGAGAATGGTAGGAACAATAGGATGAGAAGATAAATGAACAGGAAAGCTATTAGATGAGATGGATGGATGGGTGACCAGGGAGAGGGTCCAATGGATGAACCAAAGGATGCTTCTTAATCATTCCAAGAATTAAAAGAAATCTTCGGGGTTTTGCAAAGAGGCTGATGGGGGAACCTTAAGCTGGGATTCCCTGAGGTGTTCAAGTCAAGGACAGCATGGATGCGAGGGGAGCTGTTTCCTTTCCTCTTTCTTTACCTTGGTCCTAGTTCATGACTCTATCCTTCCCAATTTGGGTTTTTCTTCTGCAACCGGAAATAAACCTGCATGTTCTACTCCTGGCCACAGTGGGAGCAAAGCCATAACTTCCGGAGTCATCTTGTAGCCAGAAGGTCCCCAGAGGTCCCCATCCAACCTTGTGGACCTCTGCCCTCATTGTCATGAGCTGGAGTAGGACAGTCAAGCGGTGGGAAAAGGCAGCTAGGGTCTTCCGCGGATCAGAGAGACCCACTGTCCTAAGGTTCTGGAGCCAGGCCCACCCTCCCTGACTACCCCAGGCCACACAGCACTACAGACACTGCTCATTGGCTATTACCTCGTTTGTCGCACCTGTTCTGCCTGGAAGGTAAGGTTTAGGTCTCTAATCAGCCAAGTTAGACGCTGGGCACACAATGGGTGTACAATAGCCATGTGTGGGAAACGCCCTTCTCGTCGCAGGAGGAAAGTGTTGGAAGGAACTTCACAGTCCATGTAATTCAACCCCCACCAGGCTGAGGTTCTCCCTGCTTCTGACCTAACTCTGGGCCCAGGTGCTGATGGCACCATCAGACAAGATCACTGGCTGTTTCGGATGCTGGCAGGGCTGCTTGAACCAACACAGCGAGTCAAGTGGCCCACAGCCACAGTGCTGGTTGGTGCCGAGCTCCATCTGGACCCAGGTCTCGAGACTCTGGGGGCCTTTCCCACTCCATGTGGAGGCAGAACAGAACCTGGGCAGAACCTGACAGCCTTGGGTTTGACTGTGGGCTCTGCTGCTTGCTACCTGTGGGCTCCTGGGCAAGTTCCTTAAGCTTCTGAGCCCTGGTTTCTGCAGCTATGAAGTAATACCTACCTCATGGGGATGCAGGAGGACTTGATGAGGTGACACATGAGTGGCAGCAGAGTGTGCTTGGCAGAGAGCAGACCCCACCCCCATGCCAGTCACTCTACTGAGCAGCTGGGGGCTCTACCACACCATGCTGGGTGTAGAGGAAGAGATGCTAAGATGATGCTTATGGTGAAATGGTTTTACCTCTCTCAGAAGAAGGTGCCAGGGAGCCTCCCCAAAGGCCTGCCTCTTCTCTGCCCCCACCCTGGGGGGTACAGGAAGGAGTCAGGGATAGGAGGTGACTCTGCGAGTTCCAGGAGTGGACACTGGATGGGCAGTATCCGGGTCCCTCCGTGATGTCCCCTCTCCAGGCCTGTCTCTTCCTCTGTGAAAGGGGAAGGTGGAGCACATGGCCGCAGGCACAGCCTGAACGCCACTTCCCTGCTGAGGGCCAGAGCCTCGGCTTGTCAGGCAGAGCTGCAGCTTCTCACGGTCATCCCAGCCCCACCAAAAGCCTGACAGCCCTAGAATGAAGAGTAGAGGCAAGGCGGGGGAAGTGACGGGTGTCGGGAGGAGGCGGAACCTCCGATAAAAGAGCTTCCACCAACGACCCTGCCTGCCTCATTTGGCTTTGACCAACTGCCCTGTCCCCGCCCCTGCCGGCCCCGCAGACCTGAGGCCATCTCTGTCCCCTGAGGCGATCGGTGCAAGGGCCTGGACATGGCAGTCACCCGCCAGCCTCTGGGAACCATCTGAGAAGAGGAAATGGGACCCCCAGCCACCACAGGGCCACCCACAGGCCTCCCCAGCCCCACCTACTGACATGTTCCTTAGCCAGTTTCGGGAGGCTGAGCTGCTGCCACGACGTCTGACACAAGAGACGAGACACACACGGCAGACAGAGACAGACAGGAAGGCAGGAGGGGCCCAGGCCCTGGTGCAGCTGGGTGGCAGGGCCAGGAGGGCCGCCTGGGGCAGGCCTGGAGGTGCCCCGACGGGGAGGCACACAGCCCCAGAGAGAAGGGGCCTATTGTCTGAGCTGACGGCTGACGCGGCTCAGCACTCCACGAAGGCACCTGGCCCCAGAAACAGGAGCTCCAGTGTCCTGCTCTCCCTTCACCCCCATACTGCAGAGAGAGCTAATGGGGTGCATCCCCTGTTTCCATTGCTACCATCCCACCTGGCCTCCCTTCTGTTAGCCAAAGAGTTTCAGATTCCACCATTTCCCATCTGCTCCCTGCATTGGTTCCGGAAGGTTCTATTCTTCCAGAAGCCTCTATGAACATTTGAGGAAGAGCTCAGGGCATCCCTTGATCACTGGTTGAGAGCACGGCCACGTGGACCTGGCCTTCAGGACAGCAGGGGCAGCCTTCCCTCGGGGGACATTCTACACCCCTGGAAATGTGGAGGGCTACAGCCTGTCCGTTCAGATTATGCGCTCGGGACCCTCCAAGGCCCTCCAGCCTTGGCTCTGTGTTGGCTCAGAGAGACCCAGGGAGGGACTGCAGACAGGCTCAGTGCGGCTTCCAATGAAGGCAACTTCTAGGAAGTGGGTGCTCCTGCTAGGGACCCAAGGCAAAGGGAATTGAGTGGGCCCCTGTGGGAAAGTGCTTGGGTTGGAAACTTCCAGTGTCTCTTGGCAGAGTGATGGCTTCCTGAGGTGATGGGCCACCTGGGCTGTGTGTGGGGCACAGGTGTGCTCTGCATGGGGAGCTCTCAGGGCTCCTCAGGCTGAGGATGGTGTGGTCCCCTGGACACAGGACACCCCAAGTGCAGCTTTTTGCCACCTACTCCCGGGAAGGGAGGGAAGTAACAACTGTTCACAGAAAGGAAGATGAAGGGGTGATTCCTGCAGCGTGGGTCCTGTGTTCTAGTTACAGTTCTAGCATTAAGTCATTCTGTTTTCTGGGATCAGTTTCTTCACCTTTAAGGGGACCTGGGCGAGAAGTTTTCTGCTTTTAGAGTTGAAGACCATCAGTTGAAGTGTCAGTCAGTGATCACCATCTCGCTCTTCCATAAAATCTCCACTGGCTGCAGAAGGCCAGAGGAAGTGCGGTTGGAGGGGGCGTGTCAGGGGCAGCCCATGTCCAGGGCGGCGCGTGCTGGGCAGGGCTCCAGGGATGGATGACAACTTTGAAGGACCCATGGAGTGGAGTGGGGAGCCCTGGACCTATCTGTCCTCTCTGGGCACTCTTTGGGACATTGTTTATGAAACACTAAGAGAGAAGAGGATTGGGGAAAGGAGCAGGAGGGCAGCCACCTTTGTTTAAACTAAAAGCTCGGCAGGAAAATTGGAGCTCAACTTGCAGATGATGGCGAGGGGACAGAGGAGGGCAGGGGTTCAGTTAATGGGGTCAGGAGACCAGAAACAGGAACACAGAGAAGAGGCCACTGTGCCACGGGGTGTGATAAACTGGCCCCTGACCTGGTATAGCGAGAATGGAAGGGACCAGGAACAAGAGCATGGAGGAAGTGAAGACGGGCAGGGACCCTGCTGGGCCCCTCCAGAGCACTGCCTAGCCTCACTCACTGGGAGCAGCTCTGCCAACAGAAGAAAGGTCAACAGTGGCACAGCTGAACGATGCCCTTGAGTTTCACCCCCTGCGAAACCACGGGGCTCCTGGAGGCCCCCAACCTGCTCAAAGGAGAAGACGGGACCCTTATGTCCAAACCCTGACCCAGAAATCTATAAAGCTCAAGAGGCTGAAGATACCAGGGGTGCCGAGAACCCTGAGTCTCCCACCAAGGCACTTCAGTCCACAGTGAGCAAGCTGCCAGGGCCTTCCCTGCCTGTCCTGCAGGAAAAGAGCATGATCCACGAATCTCATGGACTCAGCTCCGTCGTCCACACCAGGGGCGTGGCCTGGGCGGCTGCGGCAGGCCAGACCACATCCATTGCCCATTGTAGCTCTCTGGAATTCACACCTTTCGCAGCAGGTCCCTCCTTTCACAGGTGACTGCCAGAGCCTATCCTGACCCTGATGTGGGGTGTGGCTGGGGCAGGGGTGACAGGGCTGCCAGTCTGGGAGTGGGGGGCCGGCCCTGTGCTGAGAGGTGCAGAGAAGCCGGGTGGAGCAGGGAATGGTGGGAGTGGAGCGGTGGGTGGAGGCCAGCGCACGCTGGCATGAGAAGTGAGCATGCGAGTGTGTTAAGCAGCTGGGAGTGGAATGGATTTCCAAATGCAAGAGTGGCAGTGACGAGCATGGATGCTGGAGGGCCTCAGATCAGTGGCTCAGGAGACATGCAGAAAGGAGGGGAGATGAGAGAAGATGCAAAACCAGGAACTGTGCGCAAGAGTGCCATGCCAGGCTGGGCAGGCCAGGGCCAGGCAGCCGCAAGTGCAGGGGCTGTGTGCGAGACCCAGGAGGACAGCTGCGGGCAGCCGTGGGGAGCCACGAGCCAGTCTGGAGCCAGCTGCTCTGCCACTGGGCACTGAGCTGGGTGCAAATCCAGGAAATGGGGCTGCTCCAGGCCCCCTGCAAAGAGGTCTGGGCACCTGAACTCTGCGCTGGGACTCCCAGAGGGGAGCTCCCTGCAGCGGGCAGGGGCCGTGCCCCAGCTGACTGTCTCTTACCTTTGGTTTTAAAAGCAAAGTGACAGTGCTTGCACACATAGGGCCGGACGTCAGTGTGGGTGCGGATGTGTTTCTTCAGCATGCTGGGCTTCTTGCAGCGAATTCCACACTCCTCACAAACATATTTCCCTCGGCCGCGGCCTCGCACATATACATACTCTTCGTTTGATTTGTACCTATGAGCAACAGGCGTCATAGTAAAGGGAAAAAAAAGGAGAAGAGGCAGGTTCCCACCTCAGAAGATGCACGCGCTTCCTAGCTGCATTCAGCCCGTTACAGACGCAAGGAGTGGAGGCCATGGAACCAGAGAGGACCACGGGAGTGGGAGGAACTGAGTCGTGCTGGGGATCCACCACGGACCCCAGCACCCCTGCCCCTCAGACAGGTGGGGCTGCACTATTCTTTATCCCCCAGAGGCAGCAGACACCCGCGCTTCCCACCGAGGGGATGTGGAGCTGCAGGGTGCCAGACAGCCTCCTGGGCAGAGCCAGCCTGGGCTACAGCTTCCCCAACAAAGAACAGCCACCGTGGGCCACCAGAGTCACAGAGAGGAAATGATAAACAACAGCAGCAGCTCCGGCAGCTGCCATTCACCAAGTGCTCACTCTGCCAGGCACTTTACCCAAATCAAAGCACAATCACCTCACCATGGAGAGCCCGAGACCCCGAAGCTTAGAGACGGTGAGAGACTCATCCAAGATCCCATAGCCAGAAGGGGCCAGAACCAGGCTGTGGACCTGCCTGCCCCAAAGCCTGTCCAGTCTGCCAGGAAGCCACCCTGACATTCACGGGAGGAGAGGGAACAGGGACCATCATTGCTTCCCTGGCTTCAGAGTTTGGAATGAGAAGCCCCAGCTCTCTCCCTCACCTCCACCTCCCGCAAGCTCTGCAGGATCCAGGGTCCCAGCTGCCTACCACATCTCTTGGGGTTCTAGCTGGAAGTGCCACCAGCTTTCAGGAGCGGCCCCTGAAGCACAAATCAGAATGCTCTCATTTCCACTTAGAAGGAAACCCACGAGTCCCACAGGCACAACAGGATCACGATGAAGCCGTCTTGTTGGTCTAATCTGAGACTCACACGTGTGAATTTCAGATGCGGTGGGGAGGGTGGCAGGGGGCGGGCCAGGAGAGGTGACCCTGGCACACTTCCAGAAAAGCCTTCTGACTCGCAAAGCTCGGGGGGCTGCTGGCACGACAGGTGGAGGAGGCGTGGCCTCGCAGCCTGTGGAGCGCACCTACCAGTGCCAGCCAGAGCTGCCCAGGCCCACTCACCCTGCACCACCTGCCCCTGCCCGGGGCCAGCACAGAGGGGCAGGAGGTAGCTGGGAGGATGTGAGCAAGGGACAGCAGGGGCACTCCACCCTGCTCCAATGGGGCCGTCAGCTGATAGCTGAAAGGGTGGCGGAAAAGGGCTGGGAAGAAGGGACTTAAGGGAGGGAGCTTGCCGGCAGCAACAGAACAATCACTGCCACACCCCGCTCTCGCACTTACCCTCACACACTCACATTCACATGCTCACCCTCACACTCATACATGCTCACACCTTCACACACACATTCACACACCCTCACTCATACATGCTCACACCTTCACACCTACACACTCTCACACTCACACCTTCACACCTACACACCCTCACACTCATACATGCTCACACCTTCACACTCACATACACATGCTCACACCTCCCACACCCTCACACACTCATTGACATATGCTCACACTCCCATTCACACCCTCACACATGCTCACACCCCCACATATGCTCACACTCACACCTTCACACGTTCACACCCACACTCACACTCATACATGCTCATGCCCCCTCTCACCCTCACACGCTCACACCCCCACTCACCCTCACACCCCCATTCACCCTCACACAAACACATGCTCACACACATGCTCATTCCCCCCACACCCCTCATACTCTCACATGCTCACACATACACACATCCTCTCACACACTCACACACATGCTCACACCCCCACTCACAGGCTCACTCACCTCACACACACCCACACATACACCCTCACACTCTCAC